>JBBBDQ010001373.1:5635000-5870000 GCA_037127315.1 Ascarosepion bandense
TCAACGTCCCATGTTTGATATTGACAACCAAACTTTAAGCAGTCCAACTTGTGATGTGGAAGCAGCCGAGGAATTTGTTTACGCTTTTTATTTACCATGCCTTTTTGTCTTAAGTGTTGTCTGATGGTTACGAGACTGCAATCAGCATCTGTGACTGCCTTAATTTGACTAGAAGAAAGTCCCCTGTCTTTCATAACAACCCGTCTTATTCTCCTACTCAATGCAGGAGAAATTTATTGGGGCCTACCAGAGGATTTTGCTTTTCCATAATTCTCCCTGTTCTTTAGAAAGTTGCAAATCACAGTTTTACTGTGATTTACCTTAGCTGCGATTGCCTGCTGTGACAAATCTTGCTAATGGAATTCTAGAATTCGAGAACGCTCAACTTTAGTAAGTTTGCTTACTTTAGGCATGGTAACACCTTTATGCAGTGATTGCTAATCTCTAACTGAACTAAAAACATTAGAATTACCATAGATCTAACAATTTATACACCTGGTCTTATAATTTTGATCATGCGTAAATCACCTCATTTTATACAAATGTAAATTTCTAAATAAAATGTTTGGAATGTAACTTTTTGTTTCCATAACCTTTTAGATTCTAGTATTGGTAACCTTAAGTGGGAGGAGTTTAAAATCTATCTGTATAAAAAAATTTCTTTTTAAAGATTTTTATGTGGTCTTAAATTTTTGATCAGGAGTGTATATATATATATATATATATATATATATATATATATATTGTCATCCGCAGACAGATCTGTTTTACCGTATCACAGCTCATCAGTACGGTTAGACTCCGATTGCTTTTTTTATCCAGGATTGAAACCTGACCGAAATGATGTCAATCGGTGACTCTACCCCTGGGCTATGGGTGTTCGGTGGAAGTAGGTAGACGTTTTAGCGCATATCATTATACGCGCCCAATAGCTAGAGTGCTCTAATTCATTTCACTGAATGATCGATGCGTATATGCCAGAGTAGCTACTGTTTATCAAAGTCTACTGTTTTTCCAGAGTGCTCAATCAGGGTGTGAGAGCGTAAATATTGTCATCCGCAGATAGATATATATATTAAAAACAGAAATAGGGGTTGTTCCAACAAGAGAAAATGGTATACATGAAATACATGGTATTTTAGTTTCAATTTGAGTTTTGTTTAATGGCATATCAACCTCTGTGGGTTATTTGATGTCAAAAAGGTAGGGTTTTAAGGTCTTTTTTTAATGTTCGGTTATAGTGAGAGGGTTGATTTAGTTAGATTTTAATTATATTTTTTGTTTTTATTGTTTTTTATTTTAGAAAACTGAAAATGCCTTCTAGTTTTGTATTCAAAAATGTGTTATGGCAAAATTTTTCTTCAAAAATGTATTGTTGGTAATATTTTTATAAAAGTGTATTTTTATACTTTCATAGTGTTTTGACCCCAGTTTTGGGGTTAACTATTGACCCATAGCTGGGACCCTAACAGGTACTTCTACTCTGGGTCAGGGTGGACCTGGGAACAACAGCAATTAAGAAGTAGTTCCATCCTCCTCACAACCTCCTAATCAGAGACCTTGCAACCAAATGCAGTTTACCATCATTCCCAGGACCTACGGTATTTTAGGCTGTCAGAAAGACAAATATCTCAATATGTAAAGTCACAAGTTTATTTGCCTGAAGAGAGTCAACTTTGGACTCAAAACACATGTAGCCACACAAATGCCATTATGGACACTTAATATATCATACAAAAAAGCAAGTAATATTAATAGTAATAATAATAACAATAAATCTACACTTTAAACCAAATGTTCGCAGCTTCTCACATTTTTTCTTATATATATATATATATATATATATATATATAGTCCTTTCAATAAAAACAATTATTCTAATGAATACCATTTGTTGAAAATAACAGTTTTTTTCTATTTTGTCATTCAATTATGTACCATTAGTCTGATATACATAGTCTATATATCAGGTTCTCCCGTATATTCTTATATTGATTGATGCATGTACATAGAAGCTTTGAAATATTTGCATTTGTACAAATAAGGAGAACATTGTATATAGCCAAGAATATTTGCCTGTTTTAAAAAAAAACTTTGTTTTCTTTCAAATCAGCCAAGTCTATAAACTCAGTCCTTGTCATCTACAGAAATGTTACACAAAGAAAAATGGAAGATTTGCCTAAATTATAATTGCCCTTCTGACATTTAACTTCAAAACAAGTTTTGGAAGACTATAAACTTATGAGAAATTTATATCCCATTTGTTGATATGGTTTATACGCTAGGATTTTGAGTAGGAATTCTGCCTGGAACACCATGTTATTAGTCAAAGTAAGGTAAAAAAACAAGTTTTAAGGACTGAATTTCCAAACATATGTTTCTTTTTCTCCATTATCATTAATATTGTACAAGCTACCAACTACTAGCAATCAATACAGTCAGTATTTGAAAATTTTGTGATGTATGAATATCTACAACTATTATTGTTTTATTTTATGAATTATAATATCTTAAAAAGTGGTTTTGCTCTTATTTCGTTCAATTTATTTTTGTCAATGTACAACAACATCTAAGCTGAGCCATTTTAACTTTCAAAAGTAATTAATTTACTTCAGAGAAGACATAGTGAAACATGTCTACTGGCATTAATTTAAAACCTTTGCATCTGACAATGGCTGCAGACAGGGAATGACCAAAAGTTGTGCCAAAAATGGCAACAGAGATGAAAGGAACAATCAGAAAATTCAAAGAACTATTTTTAATAATGCTTCATTGCATAATTATACAGAAACAATATTTGATTCTATGAAATTTATTCTTTTAAATAAATCACTTTTACTTATGTTTGCTTCTTTTGTGAAACATTAGTTTTTATGATCTGTGAAGATCTATCTATCTATTTATCTATCTATACACACACACATACACACACACACACACACACACATATATATATACATACATATTTTTTATTCCTTTAAATGTTATTTCTTGTGGAACTAGTGTTGGATCATAAATAAGAATTAATTAATTTCTTACAAATTGCTATATACAGGATGTGATAAATTATTGTCAACATTTTATACTTATTTTTGATTTTTCACATGCACTTGTTTTTGTTTTTTGCACTTGGGATGTGCATTGTAGTGCAGTGGATATTAAGCCTATCAAAAAATGGCATGCATTATTGCCTTCAACGACTTTGTGAAACTGAGTTAAATATTGACAGAAAAAGATCTGGTAGGCCCATAGTAACATCTGTTGTAGAGGATAGGCATTTGATCATATCTAGCAAGAGGAATAGAAGCAAAACCACTTCGGAATTAAGAATTGAAATTAATTCTACTTGGCAACATCTAGTATCTGTTACTACTGTTGAGACACAACTTCATTCTGCTGGGCTTAAAGGCTGTGTAGCAGTTAAGAAACCACTATTAAAGAAGGAGAATAAGGGATGAAATTGATCGTACAGTTCAAAATGAACTTCCTAAAAATGAACAAATGTTGTTTAAATGCTTGCAGGATGCTTAGAAATCACTTTCACCAACTTATTTTTATAAGATTTTAGAAAGAATACTAAGGATTTGCTCTGCAGTAATAAAGGCTTGTGGTAGTTTCTTTGATGAAAAGAAAATATGAATTAACTTTAATTAAATTTGAAATTACTCTATGTTAATTTTGGTTCTAATTATTGTGTCAGCAGCAATGAAATATATCTATATTTATTCTTTTAAGACATAAAATTTGTTATTTCTTTCTCTTAGAAAATAAATTTGAGTGGTCCCAAACTTATGGTCAGTAGTGTATATACATATTTATTTTTTTATTGCTTTAAATGTTATTTCTTGTGGAACTAGTATTGGATCATAAATAAGAATTAATTTCTATATACAAGATGTGATAATTTATTGTTAATATTTTATACTTATTTTTAATTTTCCACATGCACTTGTTTTTGGTTTTTGCACTTGGGATGTGTGTTGTGGTGCAGTGGATATCGGCTAGGAATGAGAAATCATGGAGCCGAGTTCAAATTCCAGTTGAATTCCTTAGATTCACTTACATGCAAATACCCTTAAGAAAATTATTAATCCATCTCTTCTCTCCAGTTATGGGTTAAATAACAAGACAGATTGGGTTGTATAACCTTGGCTGGCAACCAGTCTACCACAGAATGTAATGTCAACCTACTGCAGGATAATCTTATGCCCAGTCATTCATGTCTCAAAAGTATATAGTAATTTTTAAGAAATTAATTAATTTTATTTATGATCCAACACTAGTTCCACAAGAAATAACATTTAGAGCAATAAGAAAATATGTATGTATAATATATGTGTGGGTGTGTTTAATAATTTTACCTGAAGTATGGTAACAATGCCACTAGAATGCCACTAGAATGTAATGAGTTACTGTGAGTGAAAGAGAAAGAGAATGAGAAAAGTTAGAAGGGGGGGGATTTAGGAAAGGCCAAAAAACAAACTGAAGAAACCGAAATATGCCGATTGACATTACATTTAAATTTTGAAAACTACACACTTATACATGATGAAAATCTACTTGTGGCTGAGTATGACTATTTTGACTTTGATATAAAGATTTTTATGGATTACAATTCTCTTGTTGGTATTGTCGAAGATCATTCAAAATTTTCAATTAGTTCAGGCATTGATTTACACATGAACTTACAGATAGTACATATTATTCTACTGAATACCACTAGTCAATCTTTGTGTTTTGATTTAAAATGCAAGTTACACCACTCTCATTCTTACACAGCTTCCCATGGACATTACAAGAGAAGTCATTTTGAATGTCATATGTAGTAGGATTAAGTCCTCTACTATCATGAGATCTTATATGACTGGACAAACCTACCTTTGACACACAGATTCAGCTGCCAATTTCACATGTAAACTCTTCTTTGAACCCTTTTATTTGGAATGGTGACATATCTTCCATATATTTAGCAACATGCTTAACTTCAACAAAATGAATTCTTTTTTTCTTTAAATTTATTCACTGTTTATACAACATCCTTTCTCCATTCATCTTTGTTCTTTACTTTCTCCTCCAAAAACCTCTCATCAATGTTTGTCCTCTTCAAGGTGTCCTTTAGACATTCTTTGTATCATTTTTGGGGCTTGCATGCAGATTGTATTCCATCCCTTAGTACTTCATACATCTCTTGCTTTGACATATAGCAATCATTCAGTCTGACAACATGTCCACTCCACCTGAGCATGTACTCCATGATTGTGAACTCAGTACTAGACAAACCAGATCTTTAAAGAACAACCATATCTGGACTATATGTGTGCCAAGAGATTTTTGAGATAGAGCAAAAGACATTTTTGATGAAAGTGTTCTGAACCTTGATATGCCTTTTGTCCAAGTCTCACATCCATACAGTAAGGTAGTCAATACACAACTTCTGTACACCATCAACTTTGTCATTATGGAAATGTATGGCTCTGACCAGAGTTTGCTATCCAGCTTTCCATGGGCATTGCAAGCCTTTGATATTCATGCTTTTACTTTGTCATTAAGAGTGTCCATCAAGAAAGTGTACTTCCATAATAGACAAAAGTATCAGCTACCTCCAACTGTTTGCCAATGACAAAGATAGATGAATGTACGCTTTGCCAGATGAGAGCTGGTACACCACCATGGTCTTCTTCCAGCTTATTTTCAACCAAAATTCATCACATGCTGTAGAAAAGTATTCCATAAGCAACTGCAAGTCATTTTATGTATGGGTGACCAAGTCATAATCATCTGCATAGAGAAAATTACATGTGAGTTAGTCAGTTAAATGCCATACGTGATACACGCTTTGGGTGATCATATCTCAAAATAGACATAACTGACTGGGCAGAAGATTATCCTGCAGTAGATTGCCATTGCTTTCTGCAGGAGACTGGTTGCCAGCCAAGGCTATAGAACCCAATCTGTCCTATTATTTAACCCATAATTGGAGGGAAGAGACGGGTTAATACTTTTCCCAAGAATATCTGTGCATAAGTGAACGCAGGGAATTCAACTGGAATTCGTATGAGAATGAAAATAAAACCTATACACACACACACACAAACACACACACATATATATATATATATTATATTTATTACATATAATATATAAGTGAATACTGAAAATTTCTCACATAGACTGAGGATAGCTCCATAAAAATTTTGTTATTTGGTCATATTTTGGTAAATGGATTTGGCCAAGATTTGATCAGTCCTCCAACTGTGTATATATATAAATATATATATATATATATATACAGATAAATTGATAGATTAGATGGAATGATTCCAGGAGGAGATACAGAGATGGATATTGTAGAATAAATAACTAAATAGAAACCGTTCAGTAACATAGATAGATAGATAGATAGATAGATAGATAGATAGATAGATAGATAGATAGATAGATAGAGTGATTGGATGTAATGATTTCTGAAGGGGATACATAGATAAATATTGTAGAAAAATAACTAAACAGAAACTGTTCAGTAACATATATACAAAAAAAGCAAGCCAGAAAGCATAAATCTGTGATTAATATCACTCTGTGATCATAAATGAACAAATAAAACTAAGATGGGAAGGTAGATAAGGAAGTAGGTAGGTAGAAATTTCTGTCTCCTTTCTCTTTTACTTGCTCTATTTCTATTTACTTTTCCTGTTCCATTTTCACCCCACCCACCTTTCATTTTTTTTTTTTTGCTTTCTCGTTGGTAAAGTGATTCAAGAGAAAATTGCTGTAATATATCCAAGACCACATTGTATTGTGTCTATTGTACATGGACTGCCATTGATAATTTTATGGTCAGCGGTATGTGCAGTGTGTTGTTCATAAGACTCAGAGATCTTAAGTGTGTCTCTCTATGTGCAGCAGAGTGTGTCCAGATTTATGAGAGAGTGACCTGCTGTCCAAGTTAATCTCACTAGAGTACTTGTGGTACAACAGGGAGCCAGTGGTGCCAATGTGTCAGGTAAGTGAAGGTGAAAAGTGTTGGAACACTTGCTCTCTGATAGATTGCAGGGTTTGTCAGTGTGGGCCACAAATGCTATTGTTCTCCCTTGGCAATCCATTGACAGCAGTTAGAATTGTTGCAATGTTTGGTGTGTGCATGACACAGAAATAGAGGATTGTATTTCCAGAGTAGAACTAAATTTGTTGTCAGACTCTACGTTAATTGTATTTATAAGCTTGTGAGTTCTGGTTATATCTGTCATGAAGGCTGATTTATAGTGAACATGGCTTTATAATTGTGTATGTATGTATGGCAGTACAGAATGTATATGCATATCTGCTAAGGATACATTGACGTTAAGTGAATAATATATGAAATAATATCTCATCTGGAAATTTATTCCTAAATATTAATGGCAAATTCCTGGAAACACATCAGTAGTTGACATCTAAGGGAGAGAGACATTGGGAAAAGAAGGAGAGCAAGGAGGAGTAAGGGAGATGGTGAAGGAGAGAATGAGGGAGTGGGTGAACTGCAGTCATCTTCAAGAAGATGTTTCCTCACCAAATGATGTCCAATATATTGTAAATAATTTGTTATTCATTGCAATGAGGACAGTGTATTAATCAAGAGGAAACATTTTGATTTGAAAAAAAGAAAAGACACAAGCAGAAGATTAAAAAGTTTCTGGCTCTATCTTTTAGTGAAAGATTAAATTAGTAATTATATTAATTAGTAATTACATTAGTAATTACATTATAAAGAATCATAAGGAAATAAAAGAAAATCCAAATCATACCAACTTCATCTTGGGTTCAGGTCATGGTCAATCATAGCTCTCCATAACTTCCTATTCTTTGTAGCTCTTAGCAATGTTGGTCTTTTTGCTATCAGTATCCCTAGCTTATGGGCACATCACATTGAAACATCATTTCCTAGATGATCATCAAAAGTTAAATAATGCTGAGACTGGGCAGTGCCTAGATGGGTAACCAGGTTGTATAAATATGGATGTGCATATGATGCAATAAATAATGGCTCAGAATTATTAATCACAGAAATGAGTTCCAATTCCCATTGGGTTCATTATAATTACTTATATGCAAATCCCCTTGAGAAAAATATGAATCTATTTTTTTTTTCCAAGCTATGGGTTGATTAGTAAGACTTTTATTACTAAATGCTTATTTTTTTCAAAAAAATATAAATATTAACATTCTTTTATTTTCTGGCTTTAAATAAGCTGCAAAGAGTTGATAATCTACAAGTGATAAATCAGTAAATCCCTATCGCTGTTCAGAACAGTGGTAGTTTTTGAAAAATTAAACCATCTGGAAAGACAAGAAGACTCACTCACTAACTTCTCTCACTCAACTTTGAGTGGGTCATATGATTGGTCAGTCCAGAATCAGCATTGCATGTCAAGGTTTATGCTTAGCATAAATAATGAAAATTGTATCTATCACAGGCTTGCTAGACTTATCACATAGCTTAGAGTATTCTGCTGTGGTCTCCCATCTGGGTACCGACCAGACTTAATGTTGCTTAACTCAGGTGATTGAATGAGAACTGTTGTTTCAACATAACATGCTCATAACAACAACAAATTCTACCTGAAATGGAAGCTCAGAATGTTATAATCTTTGGTTGTCTTATCTTTCTCTACAGGAGAAATTAACAGACAACTCCCAAAAGCTAAGTAAATCTTAAGATACAGAAAAATTTCTTTAAAAACAAAGAAATGAGTACAAAACATATAATATCAGTCCTCTTTTATGGTAGTGAATGTTGGACACTTTTCTTACATAGAGAAAGAAACTTGAGGTAAAAATATGATTTTATAGAAGAGTGATAAGAATACCATAGACTGAAGATGTTGCAGTTTGAAAAAAAAAACTTACTTTAGGGATGTCTGCATGCAAAAGAATCTCATTGGGAAGACATATTGCTTTTATGAAGACAAAGTGCCACAAATTCACGGCTACCACAAGAGTTGAGGATATATAAATATGGCCGCTAAGAAGAACTTGGGGAGGTTTGTTTTCTTGTCTGTTAGACTACTTACCCACACTCACTTTGGGATGAACTCAAGCTGCGATTTTTCAAGTTTGAGATTACTAATATACACTTTATTTGGAAAGATTATTTGTGCATTTGAGATTACTCATCTACACTTTGTTTGGAAAGAATTCATGTTGCATTTTTCAAGTTTGAGATTACTAATCACTACCCTTTTTGTGAAGAACCATTTTGCATTCTCAAGTTCAAGATTACACAACTACAGATGTGAGTAATGATGAAGTTTTAAGAAAAAAAGAAACTAATCAGAATGAGAAATTTTTAGAACACTTAATGAAAAAAAGAAAGCTCAGATGTGCATAAGATTTCATGCCTTGTCGCTTTTTGATAATACTAATAATAATAATATTTGGTAATTAACAAAGAAAGATAAACCACTCCCTCCTCCTACAATTACTGTTAATAATAATATAATAATAACTAGCTAAATCCTCATCTTTTGAACATTTCTCTTAATAATAGTTTTAAAATAATTCAGGAAATAATATTATTATATTTATGGTAACTGTATTTTTGGTGATTGCCTTATTTGGTTTCCATTGTTTGATACTGTGCATCTGAAAAATGACAGTTGTAATTATCACAGATGTCATTGTTTCTCAGACTTTTGGTTTGGAGCGGTTCAAATAATATTCAGCCAAAGACACAGAGTGCCTTCCCCCCAGGTAATATGTCTCCTTTGGAAGGGGGCTGGATTTATTATCCATCACCTGAGGCATCTTTGCAAACAGAAAAGCCAAGAGAGCTTGGGTAATTTTTACACAGTTTAAACATTAAACCCACTTTAAACTGACCTTGTGTCACATACAGTAGTGATGTGGGTGCATTAAAATACCAGCTTCTTGGCCTTTTGACTAAGATCAAAGTGTAGTATCTGTTCTCAGGCACTTACTTCCTGCTTGCTGGCCTGGAAGCAATGACCTGCTAAGACTAGCTTTTGACCAGTTTTGACAAGCTATGACCAGCTAAAACCAGCTTTATACCCAGTTACTGCATAAGCAGGGGCTGGGTAATCTTTTGACCAATGGCCTGAGCATACGCACTCAGGTTCCTCACGTTAAAAAGTGACCTTGTGTCACAACTCACTCCAGTGGGGGAGTAGGGTAAATCAAAAGTGTAGTATCTGTTTTTATAGATAGAAGTGTACAGAAAGAATTAGAGTAAGCAACTCTAATCCTCTCTCTACACTTCTAATAATAATGAGGAAAGTGGGGTTAGAGAATTTGATACCCAAAGGATATATTGAAGGTAAAAGAGGCAGAGAGAAACAGCAAGTATTATACCTAATGAGCTTGTGTAAATAAGGACTAGGATATATAATAACATTTCAAATGAAGATACGAATGTGTGGAAACATATAATTGCTCACAGCCTAAACAGTCACAGCGCATCATAAAAAATTCTTTGTTTATATTTCTGAGATGAGATATTGTAATTATTATATATATATACATAACAGTGACATATGGGATACAATCATTGTTCAGGCTACTGTTCATATTCACAATGTTTCAGCCATTGTATGCTCTAACCTTCATCAGGTGATTGGAATTTTTAACTAAACCCTTTATTTCACTTAACGGAGTAGATTGTTCTAGTTCCATGAGTCATACCTTTTCCAGATGTCTCAGTATCAGTTATCCCCCTTTTAACTGAACTCTCTACTTTTTTGTTCACCACTGCTGTAGCCAGGTATTGAACTCACAACTCTTTGGATCAAGTCACTGGATCCAACCAATGCTTTTATCCACTGGGTCATATGTTGTTGAAAACATAAAAATTCTATATAGCAGTGACAGCTGAACAATCTCCTCACAGATGATGAGGAGACTTAAGTCAACAGAGTTGTGGTTCTGCAGAAGGATACTGAGAATGCCATGAACAGAACATGTGAGCAATGAAAAAGTTTTAAGGACACATACTTAGAATCAGAAAGGGAAAGACACATACTTAGAATCAAAATAAGGAAAGAGGGCTTGTAGAATTTGATACTTACAAGACCTTGAAATCAAGCAAAAGAAACTGCAAGTAACTGACCTAATTAATTTGGGTAAATAGATGGCAGGCAACAGGAGGGGAGGTACAGTAAGGGGACCAACATTGCTTAGAACTACACACAATAGAAAATTATCAGGAGCTATCCATGTTCTAAAGTGACACAGCTCATAAAAGAAGAATATGACACTCTAATATATGTTAAGCTTACAAGAGCACTGGGAGGACAATTACACATGAGCAGGGCAAGAATACCATAGACAGAACATTTGAACAATAAAGAAATTTTAAGGAAAATAGGAATGAAAAACACACCATAAAGAGATGGAAACTGAAGGACACATAATGAGGAAAGTGGGCTTGGAGAATCTAACACCCACAGGATATATCAAAGGCAAAACAGGCAGAGAGAAGCAGCAAGTAATATACCTAATGAGCATGTGTCAATAGAGACTGAAACATATAATAAGTACTTGCTTTCCTGACAGTTACAATCTCCAAGAATTTAAATGTAAAGTCAATAGTCATCTCCTGTCTCACTAACTTACATCCTCTCTCTCATGTTTTTCTACATCCACCCCACTCTCATCAGTACTCTCTTCCCTCTCCTACTCTCTTCCTGACACCCTCTGCAACCTCTCACTCCTCATAACATTCCTCCTTGTCTACCCCACTCTCATCAGTAATCTCTTCCCTGGCCTACTCTCTTCCGGAGACCCCCTACAACCTCTCACTCCTCATGACATTCCTCCTATGTAACCCCGTGCACAACAGTGGTAGTAAAATACCTTGCTTGGGGTGCCATGATTATAAAAAAAAGTTGCAAAATAAGGATAGGAATGCCTGATTATCTTTGGCACGAAGAGTCGCAGCATATAAAAGATAGAATAAAAAAATCATATATTTTGTATTACTCACTTTCACATAATCCTGATCATGTTCTTTTATTTTTCTTCTTCATGCCATATCCATTCAATACTTTGACAATCATGACTCTCCACTACTTCCTGTCCTTTTACCTGTCTTAAAGGCAAATTTTCTCTTTTTGCTGTTACTCCTATCCCCTGTTTTCTCATCCATTTACACAAGCTCATTAAGTAGATAATATACTGTTTTCCTCTATCACTCTTGGAATATCAATCTGTCCTCTGAGTATCAAATTTTCTAAGCTTTCTTTTCTCATTATGTGCCCTAGAAATTTCAACTATCTCTTTCCCATGTTAAGTCTCTGCTTCATTTTTGTTTTCATTTTCCTTAAAACTTTGTTACTGTACACATCCCCAGTCAATGATTTTCTCAGTATCTTTCCGTAGAATCATAATTCTGTTGTTTACTCCTCTTCATCTTTGAAGAGATTGTTCAGCATTCACAACCATAAAAGAAGATTGATAGTACTTAGATGTTTAGTACTTTCTTTGTTTCTAATGAAATCTTTTCTATTTTTTAATAATTTGCTTAGCTTTTGCAAGGTATCTGAATTGTTTAGTGGCATTAATAACATATTTTAAAATATCAAAGTTTTTATTCCAAGTCTTATTTGTATGCACATCTTAATTTTTATTATATATTATTATCATTTCTGATGTGTTCTCTAGGATTTTTTCAAGATATTTTAGATTTGTTAATCTTTGAGTTTCACACAGATAGTTTATTTTTTTATAATAGTCTGTAGCATGGATATCTAATGCTTGAAGCTATGTTTTGTTCTAATGGAGAAGATTGTGATATCAGACAGTGATTGAATTCTCATTTTCACTTTTTTTTTCCAGTAAATCACTAACTGCTTTCACTTAAAATGTTCATATAGATACCTGGACAGCCATTTTGTTACTTAAGAATCACTGCTTTTATACTTAGAAGTTTTCAGAATAGATTTCAAAGTTGGATGAGTTGACAGTGACATAGAGCAGTCAGTCAGTACAATAGTTTTTTTCTGTACTAAGTTATTTTTAGTAAACTTGTAAAAACTTTGTGAGTGTGTGTATATATATATCTATATATCTATCTATCTATCTATCTATATATATATATATATATATATATATATATGAATAATGGGTGCATGGCCGAGTGGTTAGAACATTTGCTTTCTGAACCTAAAGCCCAGGTTTAGATCTCATCATGGTCAATTTGTCAGGAAAGTGACACCTTGATGTTGTAGCATTGGGAGCTGGTTAATGTTTCTTTGATGCAGCCTAGTCTCATACTTAACTGAACCCCCTACAGCTTAAAAGTTTTATCCAGAATTATCATCACAAGGTTTTTGATCATCAGAAAGTTGGTTGTCAGTTGGAATGTGTGGATTAGTGTAGAAGAGTGGAATAATAAAATATACATTTTGAATGTTAAAATAGAAATTTATTAAAAGGAAAGAATAACATGAGTTGTAGAAGTTAATGTGCAATTAGAAACATTATTAAGAAGTTAAGGGTACAGTTCATGATCAATGATAAAGTTAAGGGTATCAAGATTCATAGAAAATATTCATAGTAGTAATTGTTGAAAGGGATAAAGGAGAAAGAGAACAAGGTGCAACCTGACCTTATCTCAAGGTCAATTTGAAGTTGAAGTTACATTTTAGTCATTTTGTCTTGCAGTTTTCATCTTACTCTCTGACTGACTGAAGCTGATGAAGTCCTTTTATTGTAATCTAGATTTTTCACACTTACTCGTGAAGTCCTTTTGGGTCTTGCAAGTCGCTCTCATTGGTCAAAAATCATTTTAACACCTACTTGTGAAATCTGGTTTAGACTTTTTCTTTAAGCATATGATCAATCCTTTTTCCATTTGGGAAAGCCAGGATTTCACACGTCATTGTGAATTTTTGTAAAAGTGAAGACGAAGGTTGATTTTTCTTATCTGCTACAATGTTATCTGTCTGGAAGAAGGTGATCCCAGGATAAGGAAACTTTGGAAAGTGCCTGAAAACCATACTATGGGTTGACTCACACCTTGTATGTAAAATTGGGTATATGACTCCCTTTGAGGAGTCAATGATGGTTGTGCTAGCTCAAAGTCACAAGTCATCATGACCTACGGTTTGAGCAAGCTTCCCTTGTTCAGACTGTTGTTCATGCTAGATAATGGGCTCTCTCCCAGAAACTGTAACTAATGTCTGCACAGAAAAGTTGCAGTATAAACAACAGGTGGGCTCTGAGCCGGCATCTGCAATGGGGATTAGCTAACCACCTTGAAAGATAAGTATCCTCGAATATGAGTAGCCAGATTTATATATATATATATATATATATATATTAGTCATCCACATACAAGCCTATTTTGCTGTATCACAGCTCATCAGTGTGGTTAGACGCATCCACTTGCTTCTGGCCAGGATCAAAACTCGACCAATTTGGTGTCAGTCGGAGTTGCTACTCCCTAAGCCATTGACATATGGAATCAGAGAAGGGAAATTTTAATGTGTTGTATATAAGCAGTGTATACACACGCCAGTCACCGAAAGAACTCAATTCATTTCTGAAGAGTTACACATATAGCAGAAGTGGAAACTGTTTTTAAAATTTTCTTCTCCAGAGAGCTCAATCATAATGAGAGCATAATATATATATATATATATATATATATATATATATATATATACAAGTAGCCAGCCACTATATATATATATATATATATATATATATAATATAATAAGAACAAATATTGTATTTACCTAAAAATATATATCAGGCATATTGATATATATTTCAGGTATATATACTTCTAGGCATATCCAGAGGACAGTGCTTTCAAGGTAAACTCAATAATGTGAAAGATTATATATATATATATATAGGTACCATAGATAAATTGTTGTCTAAAATATGCAAAAATGAAGACAACACTGACATCTCATTTTAACAGACAAATTACACAAAAATATCTTGAAATACTAAGGGGTAAATTCATTCAATAAAATGACCATTGGTTTCAATCGCAGCCTCCAGATGACTTTGGAATCTTTTGCAGATCTTCTGCATAGTCTCCTTGGTGAATGCTGCAATAATAATCATAGCCTTCAGTTCATCCATCTTTGGTGTTGCATGGAGTTTTTTTTTTTCTTCTGCTAAACTGAACTGTGTTGCACACATAATGAGCAAAGGGCTTGCAGTCTAGGGAAGTGGCCAGATGTAAGGGTAGTGTGGTTCCAGAAATTTTCTGACAGACATGACTGGGTACTCTTGCATGTGTGGCATGGTGCTGAGTCTTGTTGCTGGACATAGTCTTCTGGCAACAACCCACTTGACTCAGTGAAGTACTACCTTCTCAGGGAACTTAATGTAGGCCACCAGGTTGAGTCTGAAATCCTGTGGAAAGATGCATGAAGGCATAAGGTTGCCATCACTAGTGACTGCTCCAAATATCATGATGATGAATGTATATATCCTCCAACTCTTTCTGAATCCTTTGCGCTGTCTTCAGATTAACACCAAAACACTCTGAAATGTTTTTATTGGAACTTCCAGTATGAATACCAAATAGTATAGCATGGCATTTTCAAATATCTAGCAGTGATTTGCATCATGGTACTATTTTTCTTACAGATGATGCCCAATTGACTTTACTTTACTGTCGAGTTGACAAAATCAAGAAGAAAGTGCATGTGGGAAATTAAAATATAAACTGGTGACAATTTACCAATCGCACCCAGTATATATGTGTGTGTGTGTGTGTGTGTGTGTGTGTGTGTGTATGACAATTTACCAATCGCATCCAGTATGTATGTGTGTGTGTATGAGTACATATATATGTGTGTGTGTGTGTGTGTGTGTGTGTGTGTGTGCGTGTGTGTGTGTGTATACAGATATATATACACATATATAAAAACAAATATAAAAATAAACATAAGATAAGCAAATATAAGTGATCTCTTTAATCTAGGATAAATAAATTGGCCTCCAAAAATATATATACTTTTTCTTCTTTTTTTCCTGCAATTTTAGTTTCCTATTCGATTTTTGGTTTTTGGTATAAACCCAGTTTAATTATATGTTTAATAAATAAAATAATCGCACCCCAGATTCACAATTTATAGCAACCTTGACCAATGCTAACAAAATTCAAATTGAAAAAACAAAAAGAGTCAGTTCATGATAAGTATCTGATGATTGGGTGGTACATTCTTCAATCAATAGGTGTTTATTAATATAATATTATTATTATAATAAGCACCTGTTGATTACAGATTGCATGAAACTCTGAGTTGTTCTTTAAACATAGGATAATATATATACTTATTAATATATACTTTATAACACTGTTACATTACAATAAATATTTATATATCGGTGTATACCTGCATGCATACACATTATATACTTATTTACAGCTACACACACACACACACACACACACACACACACACACACACACACACACACACACACACATATATATATGTGTGTGTGGGGGGGGGTGACTTTATGTGATCCAGAAACCCACATCTAGAAACAAGAGAAATTTGCATTTTGACAAATGATCTAACTCTCTTGTATTGCACAGAAATGATGCTGGACACAACTTTGATTTTAATAATGCCACTTAGTAAAAAAGAATGTAATTCTTTATGGAGAAAATAATTTGAAAGCTTAAAGATAATATTATTACCAACTATAAACACACACCTAAATCATTACATTACATTCTTTGAATGAATTCTTAAAGAATCTAACATATGTCTATCTAATACAAAGATTTCTTCTTCTTCTTCATGTACCTTCAGGACATAGGCAATGATTGACTTCCACTTGGCTCTGTCTCTTGTCGCTTTCAATATTTTTTTGTCTTAGTATCTCTTCTAAACCCTTCTTTACCATTCATTTGCTCAAACCTAACAAGTATGTCTCACACTGCTTTCCCCTGTCTCTCCTTTCCTTTATCTGACCTGTGAGTATTAAATTCTCCAGAAGCTCCTTCCTCATTACATGTCCCAGGAACCTGTTTGTCTCTTCCTGATATTAAGCATGAGTTTTCTTCTCATTTGCATCCTTTCCAACACCTCATTGTTGCACACATGCTCTGCCCTTGGTATCCTCAGCATCCTTCTGTAAAACCATATTTCTGCTGCCTCAAGCCTCTTCTTCATCCTTGATGAGATCGTCCAGCATTCACTTCCATACAGAAGGACAGATATCACATAGCAATCCAGCACTCTTTTCTTTGTTTCTAATGAGATTTTCCTGTCTTTACTATGGTTAGCTTCTGAAATGTGTCTTTAGCCATGCTAATGTGTCTTTAGATCTCATGTCACACTTTCCATCCTCTGTCAAAACACTTCCCAGGTATTTGAATTTTTGTACTTGTTTTATTTTAGTTTCTCTGAATCGTAGTTGGCATATTCGGCTCCTCTTTTTGCTGATGAACATACATTCAGTTTTCTTGAAGTTTATGCTCAGTTCTTTCTTCTCACTTTCTTTTGTCACCTTCTGTAGAAGATCCTGCATTTTATATTAAAACCTGTCCCAGATTAAATGGGGTACCATCCTATTACACCACTTGACCATATAAAAGTGAAAACGTTAGAACCTCTCCTACTTCACAGACACACGTACATAATTATGAATATACTTTACTAACCAATACCTGCTTAGACACTAAAATTTTGACAAATTTACATATATATAGAATTATGTATGGTTTTAATGCTCATGATACATGAATGATTAATGAGACTAACCCAAACAAGACTGAAGATTTTAAAGTTCTGTCTTATTGTCAGTTTTCTCTCAATCTCAGACAAAGTAAAACATCTTAGATTGATATACGTTTCTTATTTGTTTTTTATCTTATCAACCTGTCTTCAGATTCATATTTCATTTGCATTTAATTTTTAACTATCACACACAAACACACACACACACACATACACACACACATATATATATATAGGAAAAACTACTAAAAAGTTGTAAGTTTAAAAATGTATTTTTTTTGACAGTATTTATTTATTTCTATTATTATATTTGTTATTTCAGACCGTCCTATTTCACCCATAGCAGAACACTTCAATCAACCAGGACACACATTAGAAAACTGCAAATGTTTACTAATAGATTCTACTTTTAGTTCTACATACTCACACAGAAAGAAAGAAAAATACTGGATTTTAAAATTAAATACATACAGGCTAGGGTTAAATAGAGACTTAGGTGTTTTGAATCTTTATAAATATTTCAATAGTTAAACATTTTTTAGATACACTTCAAAAGATTTTCTTTAAAACAACATTTATAAGTATTATTAAAGATAGGTTTACATTTACAAATATTAAAAAAATCTGTTGCTTTCTGCATTACGTGATGCAAACAATCTCTCGACGAATGCTCCTCGCGAAAACACTTTTAATTTAAATTTTAAAATCATTTGTTTCTGATGACAGGCTGAGGACGGCCTGAAATATCAAATATAATAATAGAAATAAATAAATATTGTCAAAAAAATACATTTTTAAACTTACAACTTTTTAGTAGTTTTTCTATACATGTTAGGACAGTATACGTGTATCATCACTATGTTATATATATATATATATATATATTTTAAAAATATACTCAATTATAATCTGAGATTAAGGGCAGAATGGTTAAATAAAATAAAGACAAGAGGAAAACTGTATTTTAAATATTCTGTTGATCTTTTGAAATGATTTGTGAGCGTCTTTGTGGTTACCAACACTGTTTGTTTATAGATACGTAATTTAGAATAAAGCTCATTTCGTCTTTTTGCCTTGAAAAAGTCCATCACAGGATGAAACGCGTAGGCGATTTAAAATACAGTTTTCCTCTTGTCTTTATTTTATTTAACCATATATATATATATATATATATATATATTAGCCAGTTAAGTGCCATACATGATACCCTCTTGGTCAATCATCTCTATTTTGAGACATGATTGACTGGGTATAAGATTTTCCTGCAGAAGGTTGTGATTACCTTGTGTGGTAGACTAGTTACCAACCAAGGCTATAGAACCTAATCTGTCCTGCTATTTATTTATTAGCTGGAAAGAGAAGCAATGGAATCATACTTTGTATATTTAATAAATAACCATTATAAATTTAGCCAATCTAGCATTGCCTGATTTACCTATCCAGGAAGCAGACAAAAATTAGAGTGTATCTGAATTTCTTCCAGAAACCAGTGTACCAACAATGAGACTACTATGCTGTTAACATAGGTATTCATAGTTAGGATAAAAATGATCTTGAACATTAAGATCAATATTCTTTACAAAGTGTTCCAAGAAGCCTGTCTTATAATAAACATTTACAAAACAGAAACTGTTCCAAAATAGTCAACCTAAGAATTAAAGTAATATGCTTAAATAACCTTGTTAGATCTTGTCTCTCATGTGGATGTCACATATGGCATCCAACTTGGTCAGAAATGTCTAAATGATCAGCTATATACAACCATTTTCTCCAATCAAAAATGGCTTAAAGAAGACAATACTTCATCAGATCTTATAGACTGGCACAACAGAATTACAAACAAAGAATTTTACTAAACAGAAACCACGCCACTGAAAAATTTCCTGCAACAACAATTAAAATGTGTAACATACAAAACTAGGAGGGGAAATAATGTTATAATTTCCACACTACTTTAAACAAAAGTTTAGGAAGGAAACTTCTGTCAATACTAGAAAGAGTGATAACAGTAATCATGAGATCTTTTCTTGAAAAATACTTCTCATAAAAAAAAAATTTCAGCTGACAGTCATATTAACTGTTTGATAAATTAAGGCTGAATGTTTCTTGTGTGGAAACAGCTAATCTTACTATTATCATTAATTATCATATTATTAGAAAGTATTCATATTTTCCACATTATTATAATTATACTCTTTGAAGAGGTAATAATAGTCATAACAATGACACTGCCATTATAACATAGATAATTCTGACACAGAAAAAAGTTTGACATTACAAACATGAAAATTAGTATACTTGGTATATTTTAAATAAATGTATTTGTCAGATCACTCTATTAATGCTACTGATGCCATATAATCTAGTACCACCTGTCACATGATTGGATTGTCAAAGACTAAAATGGACCCCTAACATGGTTCTTTTAGCGAAGAGGGTGGCTATACACCCTGAGGGATTAAGAACAAAATCTATCAAAAGTGAATGAAACATCTCATAGAATCAGTAGCCATCTCGCAGAATGGGTTAGACAGAGTCTTCTAGCTATGTATGTAGTCAATGACTGAGACAAATCTTCAAGTTACCGGACATCAGCAGAAGTTTAATCTGGAGAGGGATAGGTTCCACCAGGTGTAATTGTCCAAGAGACAGCATGCTTTCAAATCAGATATTTAGAAGAAACTATTCAAGGTCTTTGCTGTGCAGTGACTCTACAATGACACCAAGTTAGTGACTGATGATGATGATGATGATGATGATGATGATGATGATTAGATAGGTGAATCATTCAGTTGAATTTGTCATTTTCAGTGAGATATTTAAAGAAGGCGGCAAATGGTGATTATTAGGAGATTTTATAGTTGACAAAATTGAATGGAAAAGAAAGTTAAAGCTAATGCTAATAACCAGGCTGATTTTGTCTTCTGCAACAATCCAGTTTATTGCAGACAGGTTGAAATAAGGCAATTTGAATCAGGTATTCGAGCTTAGTCTTCATGATAGGCCAATCAATGACAATAGTGTATCAACCAGACTGATGTAAGTCTAATGACAGAAATTAACCTTTTGTGTTCGTTGAGTCTATCAGATGATCTGAACAGCAAGTTCTAAGATTGGATTAGAAATTTAAGCTAGACACATTGTCTCAACAGTTAACTCTGCTCGTTCAAATAATTGAACCATATCCAGATATAAAGTTTGTTTGTGCTTATTTTCTTTAGTTTTTGCTAGATATTCTACTTCAAAGTGACACAGTTGTTCTATCATGTGGTTAAGACTGGATTGAGGCCAACTAATGCTACATGCACAATTCAAACAGTTACATCTCTCCTGATACTCCTCTGATAATAACTGAGATAATAATAATTCAATTGTTCTATCTCAGGGGTAATATATAAGGCCAAATCTGGATTCAGACTAACTGATGCTACATACACAATTCAACAGTTACACCCCTTCTTGGACAATAATAATTCAGTTGTTCTATCATAGAGGTAATGTATAAGGTCAAGTCTTGATTAAGGCCAACTGATACTACATATATAGTTCAAGGGTTACACCCTCCTTGTCCGCCTTTGATAATAACTAGGATAATAATAATTCAGTTGTTCTATGCAGCAAGCACAGTTCAACAATTACACCCCACCTTGTTCTCTTCCGAGAATAATAATTCAGTTGTTCTGTCTCAGGGGTAATGTATAAGGCCAAATCTGGATTCAGACTAACTGATGCTACATATACAATTCAACAGTTACACCCCTTCTTGGACAATAATAATTCAGTTGTTCTATCACAGAGGTTATGTATAATGTCAAGTCTTGATTAAGGTCAACTGATGCTACATATATAGTTCAACGGTTACACCCTCCTTGTCCGCCATTGATAATAACTAGGATAATAATAATTCACTTGTTCTATCTCAGAAGTAATGTATGAGGTCAAAACTGAATTAAAACCAACCAATGCAGCAAGCACAGTTCAACAATTACACCCCACCTTGTCCTCTTCCGAGAATAATAATTCAGTTGTTTTAACTCAGGGTAATGTATAAGACCAAAGCTGGATTCAGGCTCACTGATGCTACATGCATATTTCAACAGTTACACTCCTTTTGGTTTTCCTCTGACAACAACCAGGACCAGAGGTACTGATTTAGCAGTGAATAACCCACCTAATGAGATGGTGTACTTGTTTGGCAGAACATAAATTGGGTGAGATAACAAAAAACAAATCTTTCTAAAAGCCCCAAACGACAGGAAATTGTGGATATCCATGATAGTCCACATTGTGAAGCGACATGGTACATAGATGAAGAAGAAACAGAAAATAATATTAAGTATATATTCATATATTTAAACAATAAAAAACCATTGGTTTTTATCACTTTTTACACAAAATAAAAGTGATAAAAAACAGTGGTTTCTCATTTTTCAAATATATGTATGTACTAGCAGTTTAGCCATGTGTAATGAAAGCTTTAAAACTAATCCATGGTCCTGGAACTAAGACTCTTTGGACATTGGCATGAAAGATTCAAAAGCAATAGTTGTTTTCAGTCAAAGTGAAACCATAGATTGAAAGAAAAATGAATGGATGTAAGTCAAATTTTGATTTCCGGTATCAATGTCAAATAAGTTTTCTGTTGCAAACTGAATTTTGAAGGCTAAATAAGTCCTTTGAGTAAATTGTATCATGGCTGAGGCTAAGAACTAAAATTATACCTACATAGAGCAAAACCAGAAGCAAAAAAACATAATAAAAGGGCTGAAAACCTGATTCTGATCAAACCTGATAGGATATCGGGGTATCAGTTTCCAATATCAAAGTCAAATAAGTCATTCAAGAATAAACTAACCTAAGTTAGTCCATGAAAACTTATCGTACACATCGAGAGTAAAACTGGAGAAAATGAGCCATATTGGTGGCTGTATATTGATTTTTGATCAGATTCGATAGAGTATCGGGGGTATCGATTTCTGATATCGGGGAAAATCAGTTGTCTGAGAAGATCTACTAATGTTTGAGACTAAAGACTATAATTTTAACAAGTTAGAGAAAATTTTGCAGCAAGAACCACAATAAAAGGGCTGAAATCCTGATCTTGATCAGACCTGATCAGATATTGGGGTATTGATTTCCAATATCAGGGGAGGGGGCGGAATTGGAAAGAATAAGTAGCCCATAACCTGACCAGAAACTGAAAAATATTTGTGTGAAGTTTGATGAGAAAAATCAGATAAAAATTGTGGATTTGTATAAAGGACATACAGAGAGACAGAAAGATAGACAGATATACACACAAACATCTTACTTTTTATATTATAGATATTTATAATTCATACTTTTATTCTTAAAATAGGATGTGTGCATAGTGAAATGGATATCAGTACAGAAAATGAAATTGGTGAGACAAGTTCAATTTCCTGGATACTCTCTTATGTCTATTTACCCAAAGGCATGAATGCTTCCTTTCTCCCCAATCACCTACCAGCTAGAGGTTAAATAATAGGGTAGACTACAATAAGGAAAATACTGAATTTCAGACTGTGGAGAAGGCAATTGAAAAACATTCTTCTGTCTTTTCTGAGAATTCATGACAATACACCCTGAAAATATTCAAAATATATAAAATAGATATGCAATGAAAGAAGTAAATTAGTTAGATGGAACACATTACTCAAGGAGCTAGTCATAAACCAGGAAGATTCTGATTTCAAACCTCTGCTGCTTTGCAGTTATTCACAATCAAGATAAAGGATTATAGACAATGCTACAAAATTTCAAAGATCTTTACCAAATAACAAAAACACACCACTTGAATACTTTCAACAGCAGGAGCAGTTGAAATGAATGCCACATGTAACCAGAAATGGTAATCATGATAAAAAACAAGATTTTAACTTTCCACAAGATGTTAACTTTCCACAAGATGTTAACTTTCTTTAACTTTTTGTTTAAAGTTAGAAGCTCCCATTAATACTAGAAAGAGTTATAACAGTTACTAAATTTCAGAAGCCTATTTTTAGAAACCCATTTTCAAGCTTATTTTCAGAAGACTATTTTTAAGCCTATTTCACTAAAAGCTGTATTAAGAGATAGATTTTATATTTGTTTTTGTTTTAAACAAGGTGATAAAACCCCTAAGATGAAAGAAGTGTGAAAGATCCTGAGAAAAAAAAGAATATTATAAAATAAAAGAACAAGAATTAAGAAGGCAGAAGATGATGATTGGCATTGCATTTAAATTTTTAAATATCAAAGTTGACTGGAAAACAAGAGACTAGAAGAGTGTTCTACAAGTGAGAAGTGCAAGAGAAGAAACTATGAGCATAGAATTTATGGCTACATCTAATCATTTCAACTGTAAAATGATGAAATTAATTTTTTTAATCATTTTACCATAAGCAAAGCAATAAAGCAACTAAGGTGTAGGTAGGGGTTGAGTATTGGAGAGTATGAACAAAATACTATTAAGGAGAGATAATTTTAAGGAAAGAGAACATTAAAAGGACAAGAATTAAGAAGGCAAAAGAAAATTATTGACATTGCATCTAAATTTTTGAAGATCAAACTTGACTGGAAAGCAAGAAACTGGAATAGATTTTTGAGAAATGCCAATAGCATAGAAGTTAAAGTTACATCTGGCCATTTTTACTGTAAAATGAAGAAACTAGATTTTTTTAACCATTTCACTCTAAGCAAGGCAATAAAACCACTAAGATATAAGGAAGTTAACATGGAAAAAACAACAGCAATGCTAGCTGTTCAGTCAATGAATATTAAATGTTTCCTGCATTTCACCACTACTGTTATTTGACATAACATTAGAGATGAATGTATAAGTCTATATAAATGTGAATGCATGTACAGGATGCAATGGATAAATTTTCATCACAATGACACAAAAAATGAAAATAACACAGGTATCTCCTTTCACCAGAAATACATGGTGCAATGGATAAACTGTCATTTAAATGATGCAAAAAAGGAAAATAATATAGGCATCTCATTTTACCAGAAGTACAAGGTGCAATGGATAAACTGTCATTTAAATGATGCAAAAATGGAAAATAATACAGGCATCTCATTTTACCAAAAGTACAAGGTGCAATGGATAAAATCTCATTTAAATGATGCAAAAATGAAAAATAATACAGGCATCTCATTTTACCAAAAGTACAAGGTGCAATGGATAAAATCTCATTTAAATGATGCAAAAATGAAAAATAATACAGACATCTCATTTTACCAGAAGTACAAGGTGCAATGAATAAACTGTCATTTAAATGATGCAAAAATGGAAAATAATGTCGGACAATCTCATCAAAGATGAAGGAAAAACTTGAAACAACTGAATGTGGTTCTACAGAAGGATGCTGAGAATAACATGGATGAAACATGTGAGATGTGGCTTAACTCTGTCTCTTATACAAATGCTTTCATGGATTCTGCTCCAATAAGCTCAGCTCCTTGGTGACCCCCAGTGCAAATTTACTCATGCTACTAGACAAGCAACAAGGTCTCACCCTTTTACTGAAAAAACAATCAAGTGCAACCTTGACTTCTACTCTAGCAGCTTCTTTTCTCATACTTCCTGCCTATGGAACTCCCTTCCATATTTTTGCTTCCTTGATAGATACAGTCTCCAAGAATTTAAATGCAATGACAACTGTCATCTCTTATCTCTTTGTTTCCCATCCGTCTTTTCAGTTTACACTTCCCTCTCACACAGCTCTCCTCACACCAATGTTCGTGTCTTTCTCTTACCCATTCTCTGACATCTACTGTAACCAGTTCTCCTCTCTCTTCAATCTCCTATTATTTAACCCATTGCACACCTGTAGCAGTGCTACCTTGCTTGAATTGAGATGATTATGAAAAAAATATATTACCGCATCTCAGAATTGTAGGCAGGCAACTGAAAAGGCATAAATCCATCTCTCTTTCCAGTTAAGGGTTAACATCTAGCTATTGGTGGCAACCAATCTAGGAGAAGGAAAACTCTGAATTTAAAACCAGCCTCAAGGCTCATTCTATCTTGCATTAAATACACCATTACTACCACAGCTGCAGTACATGCAGTACTTCTATAACACCAATGAAGTAAAAGACTCATGGCATGAAAATATCAAACATGGTGGGACTTTATATCTTTATCTCTCACATAAAATTTTCTTATTTGAAATGAAATATTCTGTTCTTATATTAACACAAAATTAATGCTACTTGAAACAAACATACCACATATTATCATTACAATGGAATATCTCATTACGAAGGAATGAGATCAGTTTGCAAATATATTGCATTTTATTTCTCATGTTAACTGTCTTTGGATATTTTTGCATTTAATAATTAAAAAACAAGAATTTTTTTCATATGACCATCACTTCTAGATAGGAAATTTTTGTCAAGGGAGGTAAATTTTTTTTTTTTTTTTTGCTGAGATTTGGGGTATTAAATGGAGTGTTAGATTATAAAATAACATGTGACAATAGAAATAATATTTATATAATGATTCACATATATAAAACTTGATATATATATATAAAGTTATATATATATATATATATATATATATTTGGGATAAAACAGCTGAAATTCCAAGTGAAATGAGAGAAAACAATACTTTACCTTTCCTAGATATTCTGCAATACCACATTGACAGCAGCTTAAAACTTAACTTCCATCAAAAATCAACTAATAAAAACAATCTAATAAATTTCTGTTCCCATCATAACAACAAATAAAATCTGGAATAATCATCAGATTCTACTTAAGAGCACTTAGAATTTACAACCCTCAATATTTACATGAAGAAGAGAAATACATTGAAAATACATTCAAAACCCTCCAATACCCGAACTTAACTCAGCATAAAATTTGTCACAACTAGATCTAAAATGATAAAAGACCTAATGAAGGCAAAATAAAACCACGTGACAAAACTTGGAGTAGGTATTCACTCTATCACCTGCAAAGATTGTAAAGTTTCATGACATTTAAATAAAAGGATACAAAAGAAACATTTAAAAAAAAACATTAAATGCATTAGTTGCTCATGAGACTGACCACAATATTGACATAAAAATGATACTCTAATTAAAAGAGAAAACAATTCACTAATACAAAAATGTTTACAAAGTACTTTAATCGCTATTTGATTCACAATAAATTTACGTCTAGGTTTTTACAATGTTTCATTATTCCTGGCAGATATTCCATTATCACAATGTGGGATATTTAAAAAACAAAGATGAAGGAAACAAAAACAAAAAGAATAAAATAAAAATTTTATAAATTTATAATTCCTAGTGTCTTTCATTCATGTGCATGTGCATCAATGTAAACTAACATATATATTTTTAAAATAACTTTAATCCAAAAGGAAAAGTAGGAAAGTAAATCCCAAACACACGATCTTAATTTTTTTTTTTTTTAATCATATCACCCCGAGCAAGGTGGTAATGCCACTGATGTGCAGGGGGCTACGTAAGAGTGAAAAGATTGGATAAGAGAAAGCCGGAAACCACATCCTAAACAGAAAACAAGAGTGAGCCTCTTCACCTGTTCAATAGACGTGGATGAAGTGTGAACGGGCGATAGTTTAGTCTGTCTACTCCAATTGAGAAAAAAGAAGGAAAAGGAGTGAAAAGATTGGAATTAATATTAATATTTTAATATTAAAAAATGATACAGGTGGAGAGCTCAATGTAATTAAAATTACAGAGCTAATTATAAAATAAAATAAATTTTTCAATGTTCAAAATTGTTGAATGATCATTTCAACATGAAATCCGTAAGAGATTTTACATCTCATCGGCAACTACCACATTTTGAAATGAGGTAGTTGCCAATGAGATGTGAAATCTCTCTTAGGGATTTCATGTTGAAATGAACATTCAACAGTTTTGAACATCGAAAAATTTATTTTATTTTATATATATATATATTAAAGAAATGAATTAAATCCAACAGATTTTAAATTCATTCATTTAAATGTAATTTTTTAATGTCTACTCATATTTGAGTATATGCTCTGTTTTTATTTATTTATTAAACAGTGTATCTATTTATTTATATTTACTGGCCTGAATATTTGAGAAATCTTGTTAGAAAAATGAGTGTCCTTCTGCAAGATATGAACTGGCATCTCCTAGGGAAAAGCGTCATAAGATCTAACTACATAGGACCTTCTGATCAAACAAAGCCTGAATAGTGCTTTTAAAAACACATTTCTCTCCATTCTCGAAATCTGCTCTGTTTTGTATCCTGGCATAAATGAAAGCAGAAGCAAGCTCCATTCATCCTAGTCAGGTTGAGCCAGCTTCCTCCCCAATGGAGGAAGATTCATTGGGATTTGTTTTTAAGAGCAAGGTCCAAGGCCTACCTTGTTATTTAACCCATAACTGGAGGGAAGGGACGGACTAATATCTTTCCGAAAGGTACCAGCTTGCAAGTGAATGCAGAGCATCCAGCTGGAATTCGAACTCAGCTCACCGATTTCTATTTCCGAGCCAACATCCACTGCACCACAACGCACTTCCGTTACTAAACGCTTACAGCACCTGGTATTCCCAAGTGGTCACCCATCTAAGTACTGACCAGGCTCAACATTGCTTAACTTTGGTGATCGAATGGTAACCGGTGTATTCAACATGATATGACCGTAGTCTGGCATAAATGAAGATAATGTTTTAGGAAATAGATTAAATCTGACATATTTTTAACTTGTTTGTTTAAATATCATATTTAATAAACACAAATATATGAGATGCTCTGTTTTTATTATTAAATAGTATATTTATTTATTCATGTGTACTAGCCTGAATATTTGAGAAACCTTTTTAGAAAAATATGTCCTATATGGCCAAGAAGTCAAGCCAACGACAGTTTCCACATAGGTTTGCATCCTGTTGGAGGGCATATTATTTTATTTTTATTCTATTTTCATGTACTGGAATGAATGCTTAAATTTATTCTCTCCATATATATACATATATATATATATATATATATATATATATATATATATATATATATGTCCTATGTGGCCAAGAAGTTATGCCAGATCTAATGACAGTTTCCCCTAGGTCAGACTATCTTTATCTTCAACAAAAAGCAGACCTCAAATGGAATGACTACACCAAATCCATAGCTAAATCTGCTACTAAGAAGGTTGGTTCACTGTGTAGGGCCAGGAGAATTTTCCTGTCTGAATCCATCCTGCACATATATAAATTTACTATCCGCCCATGTATTGAATACTGCTGCCACATCTGGCCAGGTGCCCTTGCTATTCACCTCAGGGTTCTTAACAAAATCCAGTGAAGAATTTGTAATGCAATTGATCCCGACTTTATAGCTCAGATGCAGTCACTTTCTCACTGGCATAATGTGGATTCCCTATCTCTCTTCTATAAATACTGTTATGGCTTCTGCTCCAATAAGCTTAGCTCACTGGTGCTGCCTCTGCATGAATTTACTTGAGCTAATAGACTAGCAACTTGACCCCACCCTTTTACAGTGAAAACAAAAAAAAATGTAACCACAACTTCTATTCTACAGCTTCTTTTCTCACACTTCTTGCCTGTGGAATTCCCTTCCATATACTTGCTTCTTTGAGAGCTACAGTCTCCAAGAATTTAAATGTAAGGTCAATAGTCATCTCCTATCTCTCTGATTCGCATCTTTTTCCTCATGATTAAAAAAAACAAAAAAAAACAAAAACAAAGGAAAATGTTAGTATGGTAAAAAATTAATAAAAATTAAATTGAGCATATTCAACGAAAGATATATATATATATATTAATATACTTAATTATGATAAGACAGCACTAATAATTACAGACTAAACATCTGAAAAAACAATGCTAACTTAACAGTAATTTAAATCGTCAAATAACTCAAAGAGGACTACTTCGTAGGTTAAATAATGGGGAAGAAAAAAAGAAACAAACTGTGCACAAGAACAAGACGTCTAGTGCTGGTTTCAAAGAAAAAAAACCCCAAGACAAAACCGTAAATTGCTCTATACGAAAGTACAGTACTATATATATATATATATATATATAGTCATCACAGACAGATCTGT
Source organism: Ascarosepion bandense (assembly GCA_037127315.1). Taxonomy (NCBI): domain Eukaryota; kingdom Metazoa; phylum Mollusca; class Cephalopoda; order Sepiida; family Sepiidae; genus Ascarosepion; species Ascarosepion bandense. Next base: position 5,664,806 of record JBBBDQ010001373.1, read on the forward strand.
TTTGCTGTACCACAGCTCATCAGTACAGTTAGACAGCCAATTGCTTTTTACCCAGGATTGAAACCTGACCAAATTGGTGTCAGTCAGCGAGTCTACCTCTGAGCTACAGGCGCTCGGTAGAAGGAGGAAGACTTTTTATATATATATATATATGGGGGGCTAAATGACTGATACAAACTATCCAAGTAAAGTATGAAAATCAGTTGCATGTTTAAGTTTTAAATTTAAACATGAAAAACCTAGTAAGGTTGGGTTACTGAGTCAAATTAGAAAGTTTTTCAGAATCCAGATTTAAATTAAAAATTAAATCATCCATTACACCCAATGATGTTTATGGCAGCATTTTGCTGTTTCCGTAACAAACTGATTTTCTGGAGCAGGGTTGTTAGCCATGCGCCCAACCCCCAAACCTGGAGGAAGGTGATTTCTAAACATAGCTTAGGTGTGTCACATGGCCAAAAGTAAAGAACACCCAGTGAGATTCAAACTCACTACTCAATTGTAATGATTCAAGTGAGACAAGCTTGCTAACCATTACACCATCGCTAAGTGCCCAGAATCCAGCTTACACATTTATAAATCTATCATCCATCTGTGCATTGAATACTGTTGCCATATCTGGTTGGGTACTTCTTCTATTCACCTTGAGGTTCTTGACAAAAACCAAAGAAGGTTCTGCAATGTAATTGAGCCTGATCTGGCATCTCATTTTCAATCACTTTCTCACTGAAATGACGTAGCTTCCCTCTGTATTTTCTATGAATTTTTTCATGGCAACTGCTCTGACGAGCTTCTTTCCCTGGTGCCCCATTTACATGAATTTACGTTGTCTACTAGACTGGCATGGATGTGCGTTGTGGTGCAGTGGATATTGACTCGGAATGACAAATCGGGGTGCTGAGTTCGAATTCCAGCTGAATTCCTTGCATTCACTTATGCACAAATACTCTTGGGAAAGGTATTAATCTGTCTGTTCTCTCCAGTTATGGGTTAAATAACAGGACAGACTGGGTTCTCTAGCCTTGGCTGGCAACCAGTCTACCACAGAAAGCAATGGCAACCTACTGCGGGATAATATTCTGCCCAGTCAGTCATGTCTCTTTCAAGACATGATCGCCCAAGTGTGCATCACATAGGGCACTTAATTGACTGACTAGATTGGCAGAAAGGTTTGACTCTTTTACCATTGAAATAGATAAATGTAACTGCCTCTTCAATTCCCTTTACTTGCTTTCCTGAGAGCTACAATCTCTAAAAGTTTGAATGCCACGCCAATTGCCATCTTTTATCACCTTGAATTCCATCCATCTCTTATTATATCTTCAACACCCCCTGTACTTTCTTTCTCTTACTGTAACCCCCTTGTTTGGGGTGAAATTATTAAATAAAATGTAAAAGATTTAAAACAGACTTAAAAGTCAGTTCAAAGACGTGCATTTACTTCATAGCAATACCACAGCAAAATACATAAATCTGTCTTTCTTCGCTTGCTCGTATTAGATTAAATAGGAAGGAAGTCTGGCCTTTTAGCATTGTTATTGCTACCAGTTAAGAAGAAGGAAAACTCTTTTATGAGTACACTGTGTACTTGTGTGGCAAGGCCAGGAATATACCTTGGGAAAAGTATGAATCTATTTCTTATTTCTCGCAGCCCTGACTTAAATAGCAGAGGTCTATTGCAAGCTGACTAAAAGAAGAAAAAAACTTTGAATTCAAACTAGCCTTAACAGAGATGGGCTCCATCAGGCTAACTTTTTTTTTTTTTTATCATTTTGCCCCAAGAAAGGGAGTTTTACTACCACTGTTGCGCATAAGGGGAAAGTGATGAGAAAGAGGAACAAGTTATAGTGGGTGTCAGGAAAAGGGTAATAGAAGGATGAGAATAGTGGTGTGATGGGGGTGGAGAGGATGGAGAAAAGAGCTTGAGAGAAAGAGAGTCAGTGAGATAGAAGAAGACTATTGACTTTACATTTAAATTCTTGGAGATTGTAGCTGTCTGGGAAGCAAGTATATGGAAGGGAATTCCACAGGTGGGAAGTGCGAGAAAAGAAGCCGATAGAGTAGAAATTGCGGTTACATTTTATCGGTTTCACTGTAAAATGGTGGGACCTACGTGCTAGTCTAGTAGCTTGAGTAAATTCATACATTGGGGCACCAGTGAGCTAAGTTCATTTGAGCAGAAGTTGTGAAAGTATTTGTAGAAGAGACACAGGGAAGCCACATCACACTGGTGAGAGAGTCAACTGCAGCAGAGCTGCCAAGTCGGAATAAATCACATTACAGATTCTCCATTGGATTTTGTCAAGAATTGCGAGGTGAACTTACCCTAGACATGCTATCATTGCAAAGGCTGATGTTTATTTGATGTTCCTATGACTATAATCTAAACTTATTTATAAATGGAACTTTGTGCGTGTGTGTGTGTGTGTGTGTGTGTGTGTGTGTATGTGTGTGTGTGTCCATTACCTATAGACTCCGAAACAGCTGAACCGATTTTCTTGAAAATTTACACAGTTGTACTATAAGCGTCTGCGAGTGTTCTTAGCTAGGTTTTGTGTCAAGGTACCCTCGATAAATATCGAAAATCGATAATCAAAAAATCAGGTTATAAAAGGAGTGGTCCGATTTTAATCAAATACACTCATAGACAAAGACATAAGAAATGATATTCAGAAGTTTCAAGGTTGCAGTTCTTACAATAGTGCAGAAAATAAATAATATATATATATAAAAGACAAGATGTTTGTGTGTGTGTCTGTTTATCTGTCTGTATGTCCTTTATACAAATCCACAATTTTTATCCGATTCTCACCAAACTTCACACAAATATTCTTTAGGCTGAGTCTGAGCTCCAGGACCATGGATTAGTTTTAAAGCTTTCATTACACCTGAGCAATGCCGGGCTATAATGCTAGTAAGTTATATAGCTGGCAACAGGAATGTGACATAAGACTAATTAAATAATAATACAATGGTTCTTTTTCTTCTTTGAAAGTATTTATAGAAAATGTTACCAGGAAGCTACGTTACAGTGGTAAGAAAGTGACTAAAACTGAGATGCAATGTCAGGACTAATGAAATTGCAGATTTTTCTTTGGATTTTACCAAGGACCTCTAAATATATACACTATCGGCCATAATTATAAGGCCACCCTAGTTTTTTTTTAAAAGAAATGATGTATTCATACTATTTTTAGTATTTATTGCCAAATGAAAATAGAATGGTTCTTTTGTGATTATTACTTTGCAAAATTTTACAAGGCAAGGAAGCAAAAATGAACTTGTTTGAATCACCCTAAATTTTCTTCATTCTTTCATTGATGAAACTGCAATATAGGTAATTATTAAATATTTATAAATTCATTTGGTGCACATGTTATTGTGCAATATTAACAAAAGAACCGTTCTATTTTCATTTACAATTATTCACTTGGCAATAAACACTAAAAAATAGTATGAAATACATCATTTTTTAAAACACTGGGATGCCCTAATAATTATGGCCGGTAGTGTAGCTGGAACATCAAACTATATGTAGCATCAATATTCAAAGCATCTGCTATTTGAATGGAAGATGTAAAGGCTGCACTATGTCCGAGAGAAAGCAATGAAAAAATATAGTTTTAAAAGGGCTTAAAAATAGACTTGCACTGATATTGAATTATGATTGATGGTATCTTATTCTACAAAGTATTATATTCTATTCTTATTATTTTTTTCTTTTAAGATTAAAAAATTAACAACAATTTCAAGAGTAAAAAAAGAAGAAAGATTTCTTGCACAAGGCGTTAAAAATGTTTATTTTTATTTACACATGACTATTGTCTTCATCTTTGTTTTAGGCAGCACAATATTTCAGCCATTGATGACACACTAGAATTTGTTATTGGAGGTCCACAACCTGAACAACATAAGATACGCGGACGATACAGTACTGATTGCGGACACGGAAAGGAAACTGCAAGATCTCATACAGAAAGTAGCAGTGGAGAGTGACAAGAAGGGACTACAAATAAACTTTAAGAAAACTGAGTGCATGGTCATCAGCAAAAGATACAACCCAAAATGCCAAATACAGGTGGGGGATAACAGAATCAAACAAGTACAAGAATTTAAGTACCTAGGAAGTGTTCTAACAGGAGATGGAAAGTGCGACACGGAGATCCGAAGGCGAATTGGCATGGCAAAGGACGCGTTCCAGAAGATGAGCAAAATACTAACACACAGGAAGATCTCAATAGAAATGAAGAAAAGAGTGCTAGACTGCTACGTGATGTCAGTTCTTCAATACGGCTGTGAATGCTGGACAATATCATCGAAAATGAGGACAAAACTGGAAGCGGCCGAAATGTGGTTCTACAGAAGGATGCTACGGATATCGTGGACTTAGCATACAAGCAACGACGAAGTGTTAGAAAGAATGGCAACAAAAAGGAAATTGATGCTGAGCATCAGGAAGAGACAACTGAAGTTCCTGGGACATGCAATGAGGAAGGAGAGCCTGGAGAACCTGATACTGACTGGACAGATAGAAGGAAGGAGAGACAGAGGAAGGCAGCGGATAACATATTTGCAGGGTCTGATCAGGTGGATGACGGAACGGGGGTTGCCAGGAGCAACAGGAGCAAACATACTAAGAGCCACAAGGGATAGGGAGACGTGGAGATCCATGATCGCCTACGTCCTGAAGGGACAGGGCACATAGAAGAAGACTGTTCTTATTCCACTGCCTATGACTTGAGATATCTCATCTAGTTTTTTATTTCTAGTCATGCTAAGTTATTACAAGTCCCCATAGATAATGTCTCTCCCAGAAATTGAACTCTCAATTACTATGTCAGCAAAAGAATAAACCAATACTTTAATCCAATAACTAGGTATGGACAACCTTTTTCAAGTAATGGGCTACATTATCTATGATTCATGACAAGGTGAGCCTCACTACTAAAATATTCAAGGAAATTTTTTTTATAGTAGGTTCTTCACTTATTTTCACTACAGAAGACCATATGTGTAAGCATATACCTTAGAAATAAAAAAATTTTTATTTCTTTTGAAAAATGATTCCTCCATAGTTAAAAAATTTAAATATTAGAACAATATTATTAAAGATGGCTGGCAAATAACACATGTTGCTGGATGGAATTTATTTCTAAGTTATTTCTTTGAAAATAAAAAAAATACACTTATTCAACAGAGCAAAAATTCTTATCAATGTTTCATGTTTCAAAAGTTAAATATGTTTACATATATGATCTTCCTGAGTAAAAATTGCTAATTGTCTAAAATGATAAAAATCATTATTTTCAGCAAAAGTTTGCAAAATATAAAGAACATTGTACTTAATTATTGTTTATGTGTTTAGTAATTTATGAGAAAGTGTAAGTGACCGATTGAGAATGAAACAAAACAAAATTTTAACCATTATCACTCTGATTGGGACTTCATTTGCTGTACAAAAATGTTTATCCTGCCACTGAAGGTGCCTATGACTCCTGAACAATATTATCTTTCATAGATGTGTAGTCATATCAAGCTTTGGCAACAGAAAACAATTTTGAGTGATATTAACAATAAGAATATTTCAATTGAAAGGCATTGAAAAAGAATGCATGGAAAAGGGAAGTAATATTAACTAGAAAGAGCAGTTAAAGACTGCAAACTACCACCAATGTAATACCAACACATCTTAGCAATTATCAATAGATGATTATTAAAATGAGAAAGAATAACTGCAATAAAATTATCTTCTCACAAGAGTGAAAATGCAAATAATGGACTCAACCACTCTCAAAATTAAATGCACACTTAAAATGAAAGAAGGTAGGTAATTCAGTATTTAAAATAATTTAGCATAGGTAATTCAGTATTTGGCATTTGAAAGGCAAAAATTACATTTATTAATAAAGCCAAAATAACAACCCAGAAACTTTATCAGACTCAAAATCCCTTCAGTCATGAGGCCAATCATCCCTGAAAGTTTCATCTGAATCCATCCTGCAGGTCTTGAGATACCTTGACCACAGACAGACAAATAAACAAACAGACAAACATGACTGAATACAATACCTCCACCTTAAGGGAGAGGTAATAATGCAGAGTGCTAAAGGCTTTAAAAAATATCTTCCTTATGAAATTATGCATGCCATTCAGAAAGACTAAACAGCCGCATGCAACACACGAGCTGCAGTTTACTCATGACTGCTCTAGGCTATTATCATGTGGGACAAGAAATTTTTGTTAAATATCTGACTTCTGTTTTTGTCTTTTGCTCTCTTGTGGAAAGCTGAAATTATAAAATAATGCTTACTTGTTTCTTCAATTACACTTCATATTTTATTACTTTAAGAGAATTTTAAAAGTAAAATTCACTGGTTCACTTGTTAAACCTTTATTTCAGATGTGTCAGTTTGACTGGCATAAGGCTGAAGATTCTGGTTTTAAATAGCATAAGTTTTAAGTTTCCCCTCCAAAAAAAATGATGACTTAACTTGATTCTAAATATATTTTATTAATATCTATATTTTCCTTAAAATACCTATATATATACCTATATCTATATTTTCCTTAAAATCCCATAATGGCAAAAGTATAATGCCTACATTAAATCACCGTAATATGATAGATAACAATCTAGTTATTAACAACTTTTATAACAAGATAATAATCCTATTATAACAAGATAATAATCTTATTATAACAATATAATAATCCTATTATAACAAGATAATAATCCTATTATAACAAGATAATAATCCTATTATAACAAGATAATAATCTTATTATAACAAGATAATAATCTTATTATAACAATATAATAATCCTATTATAACAAGATAATAATCCTATTATAACAATATAATGATACAAAACAATAACAAGATAACAATATAATAAATAAGGCAATAGTTATTATAACAAGATAAAAGGAAATTTGCTGATACATGACTCAATAAACAAATTACAATAGCCAATAAAAAAACATTATATATTCATAGACACTGTTAAAATTGAGCTGTAGCAGTCCTTACAACTAAGTAAGTATTCAATAGATGAGGACTCATGGGTCAGGTATTGTTGCTGGGATAAAACATTATTGCCATGAATCCAGTGTGTCCCACCATAATACCCCAATATGACCAAAGAGAGAAGAAGGAGAAGCATATATAGAAATAGACAGATAAAAACAGAGAACCTAACTGAAAATAGCATAAAGTCACTGATGAAAAATAAAAATTACTTTTGTGTGCTGAAAGCAAGTTGTAGACTGACGTTAATACCAATTTTTGTCATCCAAAATATAATTTATGCTATTTAAAAGCTTTCCAAAAATAAACTAGCCACTATAGAAATATAGAATTCAAAGTAAATTAGTTAATTTCATGATGACTTAACTTAATTCAGAAAAAAAATTACTTATATTATCCTTAAAATATAATGAAAAGTATATTTGTTTATCATTGGTTTCTGATACTCATTTGATATCTGAATTATAGTTATCTAAAAATAACATATTAAAATCAAAAACATACAAAAATTTAATTATATGAGATGTGTTTTAACAGAGAATAGAAAGTGTGGCAATGAAATGGCATATTGGGATCATAAAAGGTGCCTTCCAAATGCTAAGCAAACTGTTAAGGAACAGAAAAATAAATTTTGTTAGAAACAGAGGAAAAACACTGAATTATTGCACAATGTCAGTTTTCTTATATGGCAGTGAATGCTGGATAATCTCCTCATAGATAAAGAGACTTGTGGCAGCAGAAATGTGGTTCTACAGAAGGATGCTGGGAATACTATGGATTTTCTTTTTTGTACTCTATACATATATTTTTTAATTTCACCCCAAGCAAGGCTATAAAGCCAATAAGACAATAAGTGTTAACTCAGAGTAAAAGAAACTGAGAAGATATTATTGTGCTATATACTGCTGTCGTGTTTGGTATATACTGCTTCTGTTGACGATCATCTTGGCCAACAAACAATGAACAATGAACATGAATGTATAAAAATATGCAGCTATATTTTTATTCTTTTTCTTTTGTGATATGGTTGGAGTGATAACACACATGCTCCCAATTGATCAGCTCATTTCGTCTCCTATTCCCTACTCCTTTTAATCCAATTTTCCTCTGTCTTTTTACAGGCAAGATTTGTTTGGTCACATCAGCTTCCATTATGCATATATTATGCTTCCATATTCTTGCTTTCCTGATGGCTACAACCTCCAGGAATTTAAATGCAATGTCAATACTCATCTGTTAACCATTTGACTCTACTTCTTTCACCACCCCATATATCTTTTCCTTTCTCTCCACCTTTACAACTGTCATCACACCTGTATTCCCATCCTTCTCTTGCTCCTTTCTAACTGGTTTGTCTTCCTCTTCACTCTCTTCTACTTAATCTTTTTACTCTTATGTAGCCCCCTGCACACCAGTGGCATTACCACCTTGCTTGGGGTAATACGATTAAAAAAAAAAAAATTATTTTATTCAAATGTTTATATTGTCTGAATTTGATTACACTGTTCTTTGGAGAATGATATGCCAAGTAAATAAATATTTGTATATACAATAGTAAGAGACAAAACATATCCCAAATTCTCAAAGATCCCTTTTTTCTCAGTGTCATAGCTAATCATGATATAGATGTTTATGACTCTCCACAGGTTCCATATGTTTACTCTATAGTATTGTCATACATTCTTAGGAAAGATAGTAAATATTTAAAGAAAAGGCACAGGTAAATTATATAATGACTTTTTTATAATCATTTCACCCCAAGCTAGGCAGGACCTGATGCTAATGTGGTCAGGGAACCAGGGCAAAAAGCTTGTCAGAGAAGATGCCATTTTATTGTAGATCTTACTTTGAGTTTTGTTGAGAACCTCAAGATGAATAGCAGGAGCACCCAACCAGATATTGTACAACTATTCAAAGCATGGACAAATGGTAGATTTATAAATGTGCAAAATGAATTCTGACAAGAAAAGCTTCCTGGCCCAACAGAGTGGTCCAACTTTCCTAGCAATAGATGCAGTTATAGATTCAATGTCAGTCAGTCAGTTAAGTGCCGTGCCATACATGATACATGCTTGGGCGATCATGTCTTGAAAGAAACATGACTGAATGGGCAGAAGATTATCTTGCAGTAGGTTGCAATTACTTTCTGCAGTAGACTGGTTGACAGCCAAGGTTATAAAACCCAATCTGCCCTGTTATTTAACCCATCACTGGAAGAGACAGATTAATAACTTTCCCAAGGGTATTTGCGCATAAGTGAATAGAAGGAATTTAACTGGAATTAGAACCTGGCTCTCCAATTTCTCATTCTGAGCCAATATCTACTGTACCACAATCAATGTAGTCATTCTATTTGAAGTTGTTTGAGAGAGTGGAGTCAAAGAGTGTGTTACTCTCTAGAAGAGTAGCACTTTTTGTTCTGACTGTGTCATTAAGTCATTCTGACTTAATGACACAATCAAAATATTGACATTCTACATTGAGAAAGAATCCCCTATTAATACTCGAAAGGACAGTAACATTTACTGGACATGAGGATGTTGTTGTCCTGAAAGATTGTTTTAATAGAAAGATTTTATGAAATAGAATTTTTTTGCAACACATTGAGCCAAACTGAAATTCTCACATTATTTAGAATTGTTGAAGTTAACATTTTTTGTAGAGATTTAAAATCTGTGTTTCATTTAATTTCACAAATCATTTGATGAAATTTCAGTAAGCTACTTTGTGGTTTTACATACCCTAGTAAAACTAATTGTACTTTATACCCCGTTACATGTTTGCACTCCTCTCTAAAATTTGGTTTCTAGACAGTGTAAGGCTATTTTAGAGGGTGTAACAGACAGACTAATGGAAAGCACAGAATTTTATATATAGATAGATTTCAAACAACAGTAACATTGGCTGCTTGGTCAATGAATCTTTCCTTCAGTATTTGTCTATATTTCTGAGATGAGATAGTTGTAGGGGGTTCGATGATGCTTGTCAAATTGGACTTGTGCCAAACACAACCAAAGTTCCCAAATTTTAAAATATCAGAAGGATGAATGAATGGTTAGAAAAATGAAAGTGTTTTGTTTGTAAAACAAGTGGAACTTTATTAATAGAACTGAATAACATATTTGTAAAAAGAAGCAACATACTCGAACAGAAAATGCATGTAGTTAATTATCCTGTATGAGTGAAATGTTCCAATAGAAAAACGCACGTGATTAAATGTTCCAGAGAAAATAGTAGTAAGTAGCTAAGTGTCCAGGGTCATATCCTGATAGTAGCAGAATGTAAAGTCTTATGTTCCTTTCCCTTTTTGGTAGATTGGCAACAGAGTCAGAAAGAAGGGTGAAACAAATAAAGAAATTGTGCTGAGTGGTCTTTAGTTTTATGAGTCATTTGAAGAGGTCCTGTTTTTACTGTTGTTTTTTTTTCTTGCAGTGTAGAGTGAAAATGAAGAAAGGAAAATTGGAAGTAAATGTAGAATGAATGTATATCAGTGAGACATGACCTCAGCTTGAAGTTTCTTCCTTACATTGTGACAAGTTGCTTCAAATACTGACTGATTTTGACCGGTCACGGAATGTGGTTAAGTAGTGAATTTTAGTTATCTGACCGGCTCCAGCGGCATTTTCATTTTTTAGATGTGAAAAAATACTGACTGTCTTCATAGAACAATTTGCTATTTACTATCCAATCAGCATCCAGAATCTTAGTTTTCCCATTGACTTGTGAAATTTGCCTTGGTCTGGGTTTTTCCAAAATGTTTTTAGTCATTTAGATCTGATTTTGTGGGTGTGCAACTTTAGTTTATGGTTTAGTTAACTGTCGGATGATATAGGATTTGTATCCTATATAGCATTTACATTATTTATATTATTTGGACTATTGTCCTCATCTATTGTCCTCATTTTTCTTATAATGAAATGACTAATACTACCATCAACATTATTATTATATACAAGGTACAAATACAAAATAGCCTGAAAAAGTTGTTTGGATCTACATGACTATTATAAATGTATCAACAGAATCAACAACTAAGATGTATGGTACATGTAACTTGAAGAGAAAATAATGACATAATGAAGATGTAGACCTTTCACACAATATCAGACAAAAGGTTAGGAAGAAGCATCCATCAATACCAGAAATAGTAAAATTCTTTTATTTGTGATTCAGTAGCACCAGAAACCAATTTTCAAAAAAGGATGGTCTTTGCCAAGATCATTTCAATATTTGCATTTAGGTCAAGAGCATAAATAAAACTATGGAAACATCAAATAAAAGGTTAGAAAGAAAACTCTCATCAGTACTGGAAAGAGCAATAACAGCTACTGGACTTGTAAGACCTATTTTCCTGAAAAATCTTTTTAAAAAAAGATTTTATAAATCTTAACTGAAAGTACCATGTAATTGAATGCCAAATGCTTCCTTACAAGAAAACAGTTAATATTTCTATTACCAGTAACATATTTTTATCTAAGATGTTTAGATTTTATATTTGAGAGAAATTATTTTAGAATGTAAATTGGACTGAAATTTATTGCATGTATGTAAGTGTTTGACTTCAGTTTGAAGTATGCATGGGTGCATGTTCTTTTGAAAGGTCATGACACATTAATGCATTTGTAATAACCATTATTGTCAGTATTTTCCATTACATTATCCTAATTATGATTCTTGAATAATATTTACATATATTTATTAAAGCAATAATGTCAAAAGGTTTTTTTCTTAAATGTGCAAATGTTTGCTTAATCTCTCACTTTGCTTTTCATTTTATCTAAATTATTTTACCATATTTTCAGAATAATGTCATATATAAAAATAAAATTCTACACACTAATATTATTAGCAAAAAAGTCAAGAGACAAAAAACTGGAAGCTGTTAAAAGGTAACATAAGAAATCCTTGCAGGATGTCATAAGAAAAATGGAAATAGAAATTAATGTCTTATTAAAGAGTAGGATGAAAAGTTCTTGGGCTCAATCCAACTTATATGGTAGTAAATGCTAGACTTCTCAAAGATGAAGAAGAGACATAAAGCAACAGAAATATGGTTTTACAAAAAGATGCTGAGGACCGAACGTGTCCTTGATAACAAAATCATATATATATATATATATAAGATTTTGTTACAAAAAAAAAAAAAAATCTTATATATATATATATATATATATAAGATTTTTTTTTTTTTTTTAACAAAATCTTATATATATATATATATATATATATATATATATATAAGATTTTTTTTTTTTTTGTAACAAAATCTTATATATATATATATATATATATATGATTTTGTTATCAAGGACATGTTCGGTCCTCAGCATCTTTTTGTAAAACCATATTTCTGTTGCTTTAAGTCTCTTCTTCATCTATATTTATATATTATGTTTCTTCTTCATCTATATATATATATATATATATATATATATATATATATCTTCATCTATATTTATATATATATATATATGTGTGTGTGTGTGTGTGTGTGTGTGTGTGTGTGCATATGTAATTTTTTCTTGTTTTTTTCTTAAAAAAGCAATATTTTGTGAAGGGGAACGCATAAAATATGGCTGAACATGAAATAAGAATTACTTATCTTTTTGGTGAATAACTTAGAATACAATGAGTTGGTTTACATGGTTATAGAATGGTGAACATCTTAAAAGACAGTAAATAAATCCTTATATTTTTTCTTACTTCTGTTGATATGTATTTTTATATATATTTTGTGCAGATGTAGTTACAAAAACACAGAAACAGGCTAGCAGAATAAATGCAATCAAGACCAGTATAGACAGATCACAAGAAGAAAACAAATGCAAGATGTTTAGACAAGCTGGTCAGACAGGTAACCACATACTCACTGATTGTCCCAAGTTAATATAGAAGGAGTATAAGTGACAATATGATAGGTTTGATAAAAGAATCCATTGAGAAGTATGTCATAAGTTTGGCTTAAGTGTAAAAAAGAAGAGTTATAAACATCAGACAGAGGCAATGGTGAAAAATGAGTCAGAAGATGTTATGGGATTTCTCATTCCACACAGATCATGTCACTGAAGCATGAAAAACATTATTGTTATAAATAAGATGAATAATAATTTGATCCAAATTCATGTATATATATATATTAGAACCTTTAATAAGTTCTTGCTGATTTTTTACGAAAAATTGTTTTATTTACAAAAATTAGTAAGAAACATATCACTGAAAATATTGTCCATCGCTAGCCACTACTTTTTCCCATGTTTCTGGCAGCATTCAAATTTCACTTTGTCATGTTGCAAAATCACTTTGTCATATCTCTGTTTGTATAATGGTCATTTTTTCATCAATGCTCAGCTTAAATTTGGTTGATAACAATCTCCTGTGATAGTTTTGGTTGGTTTGAGCAGCTCATAATGAACTACACCCAGCTGATCCCACCAGCTTTGAACTATGAATATTCGGCTTTGTTGCTTACCCTGTGATCTTCTACACTTGGCGTTATTATAGTGTATCCTGTTTTCATTGCTGGTCATGATATGAAACAAAAATACCTTTCCTTTTCTGTTGCTGAAACAGCTGTTTCTTGAAAGTTGTTTACACTTTGGTGTAATGACATACATTGAAGTTCAAGCTTGCTTATAGTACTTCCTTAAAGATGTGTTACCATCTGAAGCTACGTGGATGCATTTCTGGGAACGCCATGTGTTGGAAAACAGCGAGAACTTATTCAAGTTCCTAATATTTATATTTATATATGGGCAAAAATTTATATTTTTAATTTCACTTATGCACATTGTTTTTTATTTTGTTGACAGCACAGTATAGTAGGGTCAGTTGGACACTGTGAGAAAATAGCATCATGACATAATTCACTCTAGCAGGGAACAACATGCTGTACTGCTTGGCATTTGTGTCAGAAGCTTCAATACGAACATTTCAGAGTGTTTTCATGTCAATCTGTGGGCAATGCAGAAGATTTGGAAAAGGTTGGATAAATCTAATGGTCATTATGAAGGAGTGATCAATGATGGTAATATTATGCTTCCATTTATGTACCCACAGTGCCTTAAATTCAACATAGAAATGTACATCAAGTGCCTTGAGGAGTTAGGCCTCTCTTTGGTCTAGATGTTGGGTGTTGAAAGACCCTATGTCTGATAACAGGACTCTGCACCATGTCATGCAAGCAGGTGAACTCAGACATGGCTGTCAGACAATTTCTTTGAACACAATTGCCTCTTACATCTAGCCATCTAACACCAAACGACAACCTTATTGCCTAGGGGATGCAGGTTTGAATACTGCTGGAGAATGAATACCTTCCTAACAAGTTTTCTCAATTATTCAAGCCAGCAGATGTAAAGAAATATACTGTATAATTATAAAAAATAGACCATCAACTCAAATATGAGTATCCATTAGAAATAATGTTTAGACAAATAAATTAAGAATATGTCTGAGTTAATTAATTTCATAACAGATTTCATAAAATTTTGTGTGTGTATATATATATATATATAATTCCAAGTGAAGAGGACTCAAGGTTTTTTTTTATATTTTGAGTACTCTGGCATTTATTTTCTTATAAACAGTGCTCAATATAATGAGTATTATTGAACTTAATATAATTATCTAGTTATGTATCAATTTTACATTGCAACATGGAAATTTCTATGTTTTGAGATGGGTTCTCATCATCAGGCAATGTTGGTGTTGTTTTGCAGATGATTTACATTTATGTAAATCATATGCACAACAATTTCAAGAAATTTCCATGTCGCAATGTAAAATTGATACATAACTAGATAATTATATATATATATATATATATATATATATATATATATATATATATATATAAAGGAGAAAATAAACAATCAGTATTCGTCTATATTTCTGAGATGAGGTAGTATTTACACTATTTACGTTATTGAGGCTATTGTCCTCATCTTTGTTGCCATATGTATAATGTTTGGCCATTGTATACTTTGGCCTACTTCAGATGCTAAGAATTTCAAACCGAACCCTTTATTACAATCACTGAGGTATGTCATTCTCATTCTTTGTGTGAAGCCTCTTCTGGTAGTCATGAGTCATCTTCCTCTAACCTGATTCTCTAAGTTACTTGTTCACCACTGGAACTCACAACTCTTTGGGTCAAGTCACTGGAACTAATCAACAGTTATATCCGCTGGACCATTTGCACAAATGGTAACAAAGATGAAGACAAGTCTGAATAATGTAAATAGAATGATATCATTTATTGAGAGGACAGAATGATTGCTAGTGGATCAAGCTACCAATCTCTAAAGTATGAATGCTGAAGGTAACACAAATCAGATAAGTAATTATAATGGTAAATCTTATTTTTAGTAGGTTTTCATGTTGGAGTAGACACTCCATGTATTTATGATACAATATATTTATTTAATTTGTCCTCCGAACTGAAAGGTTATTAAAAAAATAAGTATCCTCTAGGTGTTTATTTTTCTTTAATAAGATTTTTAGAATTTTCACGCTGGAAAATGAAGATAAATAAATGTACTGTTTAGTACATAAATAGAGAATCAAATATGGGTATCCACTGAAAATAATGCTTTAAGTGATAAAGTCTGCCAGATTGATAAATAAAAAATGCCCATTTCAATATATATATATATATAAACAAACATATACATATATTTATACATATGCATATATGTATGTATTGTATATATATATATATATATATTTATGCTCTCACACCCTGATTGAGCACTCTGGAAGAATGGTAGCCTTTGAAAAACAGTAGCTACTCTAGCATCTACGCCTCGTTCATTCAGCAATGAATTCAAACACTCTCAGCTATTAGGCGTGTATAATGATAATATACTCACTAAAAAGTCTGCCTCATTCTACCGAGAGCCCATAGCTCAGAGGTAGAATCGCCAACTGATGCCAAATTGGTCGGGTTTCAATCCTTGGTAAGAATCTATCGGCTGTCTAACCGTACTGATGAGCTGTGATACAGCAAAACAGATCTATTTGCAGATGACTATATATATATATAATTATTGTTAACCAGTTTTTGATCATAATTAAATTAGACCAGAATACAGTTGCATTAAAAAGTGCTCAATACATATATAATGTAGAGCTTTAGAATATTTTTTCATTTGGAAACCAGTTATTTATGCAATCTTGATTTCAACATTTTGGTTTCTTCAGGCAGCTTATAATAACTGATTTTACAATGTTTTCAAATGTACAACATCGATTTCTACATTTTTTAACTGATTTTCTAATGTTTCCAAATGTACAACATGGATTCTTACATTTTTTAAAATAACTGAAATTTCAAAATTAGGGAGGGGTTACTTAGGGGGGATGAATACTTTTATCCAAGTTTGTATGATCCTAGGATGTATTTTTTGGTGTGATTTCATTTGGACATTATTTTTGATCTTTCATTTAGTAATTTGTTTTTATTCTGGAAACACTGTTGTAAGGTTTGCCTTTTTTTTATTATACTCCATGTTATATCAGTGTCTTAGCCATATTTTCTTTTAATTTTCACATGTTTAGGCAGTTTGGTACAATATATACAAGATAAGTTTTAAAGATAGAATAGTTGATATTGTTGACACCAAATTCTAAGATGATGTAAAAACAAAACCCACTGTTAAAAAGAAAAAGTGTGGACTGTCTGAAAATCAGTAAACATAATTTGTAGCTCTTCCATCGTATTTTGATATTTCCATGAGTAATCCATGCTTATTGAAGACACAGATTTCAGTTTCATGATATTTACTGTTAGGACTTCTGTATCATCAAATTAACTTAATTGAGATTTTTAGCAGCTGTTTGATGTTCTGTGTAGATCCGGCAGCTTACATCCGCTTCCCTTTGAAGTGATACATATATATATATATATATATATATACATGAGAGAGAGAGAGAGAGAGAGAGAGAGAGAGAGAGAGAGAGAGAGAGAGAGACTAAAAAAAATGTCTCATTCCCATCCATACTTAAAATTTAATATGCAATTATATGATAGACAAAATGACAGGTTTCATTAAATAATATTGCTATAATTATATATATATGTGTGTGTGTGTGTGTACGTAGGTATGTATATGTGTGTGTGTGTGTGTGTGTGTGTGTGTGTGTGTGTGTATGTGTGTGCGTGTGTGTGTATGTATGTGTATGTCTGCAAATATATATTTACATCCATACTCAAAATTTAATGTACACTTGTGTGATAGAGAAAATGATTTATTTATTAAATAATGTTACTGTATATATATGTGTGTGTTTGCATTTATAAATCTTTATGTGTGTAAATATATATTTACATATATATATATATATATATATATATATATATATATATATATGCATATGTGGGTGTATGTATATATATGTAAGTGTGTGTATATATATTTATACATATTGTATATACACACACTATGTACATATATGTGTATGTATAAATACATATATATATGTGTGTGTATATATATATATATATATATATATTTATATATGTATTTGCGTGCACATATATATATATATATACATTTAGATATATATGTTTATACACTGTGCAATGAATAATATGTCATCTAAATGACAAAAAAATGAAAATAACACTGATATCTCATTTAAATGAAATTACAAAATTACACAAAAATATCTTGAAATACTAAATAGTAAATGTATCCATTAAAATCACCATTGGCTTTAACCACAGCCTCCATACATTTTCAGAATCTCATTCAACTCTTGTTTAATATTGTGAATACTGTCATCATTCTTGCCTTCAGTTCATCTTTGGTATTACAAGTAACTTTGTTGGTTTTTCACTCAATTGCACTCCACACATATAATGAAGGAAGTTTAGATAGGGGAGTTATGTGGCCAGATATATGGGGTGATGTTGTCCCAGAAATTGTCTCTTAGCCATGACTGGGTTCTCCTGCTTGTGTGACATGGTGCAGAGTTCTGTTGGCAAATATACTGTCTTCCAGCAGCTCCCTTGACCCAAGGCATTTGTTGTAGGCCTTCATGTTGAGTCTGAGGCTCTGTGGGAAGATGAATGTAGGCATAACCTCACCATTGCTACTGATCATTCCAAAAACTATTGTAATCGGAATTAGACTCATCCAACACTGGATACACTGAACTGTCCTCAGATTGGGTCTTCTGGATTATTCAAATGTACAGCATGCTTTTTCCAAATTCCTTGCAGTGTTAATTGTGTAACGGTGCCCAAACCTTACTTTACTGTGCAGTCAACAAAATAAAAAACAATAACCATATGCAAAATTAAAATAAAATGGTGACAGTTTACCCATCAGATATATACACATATATATACCCTGTATTTGATATGTATGTATGTATATATGTATGCATGTGTCTGTGTGTATATATATATATATATATATATATATATATATATATATATATATACTAAAAAGTCTTCCTTCTTCTACCGAGCACCCATAGCTCAGTGGTAGAATTGCCAACTGACACCAATTCGGTCAGGTTTCAATCCTGGGTTAAAAGCAGTCAGATTCTAACCATACTGATGGACTGTGATACAGCAAAACAGATCTGTCTGTGGGTGACTATATATATATATATATATATATATATATATATATATATATGTTTATATAAAGAAACAAACGAAGTACATGAAAAAAAAGTCAAACACTCGTAAGAAAGAAAAACCCCAAGATGAAAACCCTAACACTAAACCGCTCAATACAAAAGTAAAGCAAACAAAGACAGAGAATATTGCTCAGATTTTCTGTCTATGCATATGTTTATATATGTATAATGCTCTCATTATG
This sequence comes from Ascarosepion bandense, assembly GCA_037127315.1. Taxonomy (NCBI): domain Eukaryota; kingdom Metazoa; phylum Mollusca; class Cephalopoda; order Sepiida; family Sepiidae; genus Ascarosepion; species Ascarosepion bandense. Next base: position 5,683,668 of record JBBBDQ010001373.1, read on the forward strand.
ATTGAGCCCTCTGGAAAGGAAAATTTTAAAAACAGTTACCACTTCCATGATTTATGTGTTACTCTCTAGCAATGAATTGAGTTCTTCTGGTGACTGGCATGTGTATACATTGCTTATATATAACACGCTAAAATTTCCCTTCTCTTATTCTATGTGCCTATGGCTTAGGGGTAGAGATTCTAACTAACACCATCGACTGAGTTTCGATCCCGGCCAGAAGCAAGTAGATGTCTAGCCACACTGATGAGCTGTGATACAATGAAACAGGCTTATATATGGATGACAAACATATATATATATATATGTACAGGTAAGACAGCTCTCTTCATATTCACCACTACGGTAGTCATCATAGACAAAAGACAACAGATGGAGAGATGGGTGGGACACTATTCCAACCTTTACACTCAACAGAATGTTATGACGACTGCAGCCCTTGATGATTTTGAGTGCCTACCTGTAGTGGAAGAGCTCATCACTGAGCAAATGATAGAGGAACTTAGTGAGGCCATTGACAGTTTGAACACTGGGAAATCTCCAGGAAGTGATGGAATTCCTCCTGATCTTATCAAACACTGCAAGACTGTCATACTGTTTCCTCTGCATGAAGTCCACTGCCAGTGCTGGAAAGAAAGAGCTGTACAACAGGACATGAGGGATGTTACAATCATTGCTCTCTACAAGAACAAAGATGAGCAAAGCGACTGCAACAATTACAGAGGCATCTTCCTACTCTGCATCATGGGCAAAGTCTTTGCTCAGGTGTTCTCGTCCTGTCTGCAGAAACTTGCTGAACATGTTTACCGAAAGTTGCAGAGCCGCTTTTGATCAGAACGATGAACAGTAGACATGATCTTCTCACTTTGTCAACTCCAGGAGAAGTGCAGAGAACAGCAGATGCCCCTGTATGTTGCTTTCATTGATCTGACCAAGGTGTTCAACCTCATTAGTAGGGAGAATCCTGTCCAAGATTGGCTGCACACCCAAGTGCAGAGCTTGATTGAGTCCTTCCATAACAATATGTTGGGTACTGTGCAGTTCAACAGCAACACTTTAGAGCCCTGCAATGGGGTCAAACAGGATTGTGTCCTCACTCCCACTCTCTTCGAAATCTTCTTTGTGTTACTTCTGAAGCACGTATTCAGCACATCATGGGAAGGGATTTACCTGCATACGAGATCAGATGGCAGCCTTTTCAATCTCGCCCATCTCAGACTCAAGACTAAGGTATGAAAAATCTTTATCAGAGACATGTTGTTTATTGATGATTCAGCATTAGCATACCACACCCAGCATGAACTACAAACACTGATAGATCATTTCTCTCAGGCATGCAGAGACTTTCAGCTGACCATTAGCTTGAAAAACAAGCATCCTGGGTCAAGGTACCGAGAGCACCACCAGTCATCACCATCAATGACTATGAGCTGGATGTGGTCCATTAGTTTACCTACCTTGGCTCTACCATCACTGGCAACCTCTTCTTGGACAAGAGAATTGGGAAGGCAGCCACAACCCTTTCACGTCTCACAACATGTGTTTGGACGAACTCCATGCTGACAGTGAAGACAAAGAGTGTACAACATCTGTGTCATCAGTACACTGCTATATGGCAGTAAGACATAAAGCACATATGCCAAGCAAGAGCATCTAAACACCTTCCATGTGAGAAGTATCCGACATATATTGGAAATCTCATGGCAAGACAAGGTGCCCAACACTGAGACCCTGTCTTGTGTAGGTCTGTATACCATGTTCACACTTCTTAAACAGCACAGACTCTGCTGGCTAGGCCATGTCCACAGTATGCTAGATAATTGCATTCCAAAAGACCTTCTGTACGGTGTGCTGGCCTCTGGAAGAAGACCCACTGGGCAGCTACAACTGCAGTATTGTGATATCATAAAATGCGATTTGAAAGCTGTGGGCATCAACACAGAGTCAAGGGAGAGTATAGCAGTCAACTAGACCAAATGGAAAGAAACCTTGGCCCAATGACTCAAATCAAGGGAGGAGCATCTGACACAAGTCGCCATGGAGAGGTGGGTTTAGAGAAAGCAAAATGACAGCTCCGACAGACCAGAAACAAAGCATAAATGCAGTCCCTGCAATAAAGGCTGTCACTCCCACATCAGTTTCTACAGTCACAGACGCTAATGCTTCAGCCAAGCACGCAACTAGGATGCTATCCATGGTCAACCCTGACAGACGGAGGCCTGCTACTATATATATATATATATATATTTTAAAGTCATACTGGCCACAGGGGGTTACAAGAAGAGAAATTACTAGATACGTGGGTTACTGAACAAAAAAGAAAAGATAAATGGAATTTAAGAAGATAAATGGTAATTGACATTGCTTTTAAATATTTGGTGATTGTAGCTACCGGGGAAGCAAGTAAATGAAAAAGAGTTCCACAGACAGGAAGTTCAGGGAAAGAAACTGTTGGATTAGAAGTGGTGGTTACATTTAACTATTTCAATAATAAATGTGTGTGACTGAGATGCCAATCTAGTTCTTCTTATTCTTAATATGATGTGTCCCTTCAGGATTTAGGTGATCATGGACTTCCACTTGTCTCTGTCTCTTGTTGCTCTCAACATTCTTCCTCTTTGGATGTGGCCAGGGTATCAGTAAAAAAAGATTTTGCATTGAAAATATTTGTAGAAGAGAGAGAGAGGGAAGTCATGACACATTGGTGATAGAGTGACTGAATTTGAGATACCAAATCAAGATCAATTACATTTCAGATTCTTATTTGGACTTCGTTGAGAACCTTGAGATGAATAGCAGCAGCACCCAACCAGATTTGACAACAGTATTCAATGCACAGACAGATGGTAGATTCTGACAAGAAAAAGTTTCTGGCCCAGCCTACCTAGCAGTAGATGCAGTTATAGATGTAGTCTACATGAGATTGGTTGAAAATTGTGGTCAATAAGACACAGTGGGCTTCTCTCCAGGAGACATGCATCAACCATGCAGATGGCAGAAAGGAAAGTTTCTCTACGGTGGTTAAAGGAGAGATTTATTTTGGACAAAATAAAATTTAAAAGACACTTCCTACATAAATTTATTCTAGATAGTGTATATACTTATATGTGTGTGTGTGTGTGTGTGTGTGTGGCGACAATTCACCCATCGCATTCATATACATGTGTGTGTATGTATATATGTATGTGTACATATATATATTTACTATGCATATATATGTGTGTGTATATATATATATATATATATATATCAATGTATGTGTGTGTATATATATATATCTATATATATATAAATATATATATAGAGAGAGATATATTCAGGGTAGTGCATATGCATACATATATACAACCATATATACATACATGCATACATATATATATATATATATATATATATTCTAAGCAGTGTGTATAATTGCATAATATATTCTAAGTGGGGTATATATATATATATATATATATATATATTTATGTATATGTGTATATATATTATATATGTATCTGTATATATATATATATATATAGTCATCCACAGACAGATCTGTTTCACTGTATCACAGTTCATCAGTACAGTTAGACATGCTTTTAACCCAGGATTGAAACCAGACCAAATTGGCATCAGTCGACGATTCTACCTCTGAGCTATGGATGTTCGGTAGAAGGAGGCAGACTTTTTAGTGTGTATAATGATAATTATACATGCTCAATAGCTGAGAGTGTTCTAATTCATTGCTGAATGAATGATGCGTAGATGCCAGAGTAGCTACTGTTTTTCAAAGTCTACCATTCTTCTAGAGTGCTCAATCAGGGTGTGGGAGCGTAAATAGTCTATATATATATATGTGCATGTGTGTGTGTATATATATATGTATGTATATTTAAGCAGTGTTTATACATACATATATATTTAAATATATTCTAAGTTGTACATATATATATATATATATATATATTAGGTACTGTGTATGCATACATACATACATTCATATATATTTTAGGTTGAGTTTTATTAAATCATTTCCTCATAAGCCCAATGAGATATATTTATATTAATTCTTAATAATTGTAAAGAAACACAGAAACACACACACACACACACACACACCCATGTATATAAATTCACAAATATAGATTAATATTTATAATTTCAGGGATCTGTGTGTGTAATTATTAACTGATATTTGTATAAAATCCTATTTCATTTCAATTGGCGACTCCAGATGTAATTTTTCTGTGGCAAAATTTGATATCTTTTCTATTTATATGCAAAGTGTGCGTGTACACGAAAAAGCCTGCCTGTGGACTATGATTTGCAGACACCAAAGTCAAGCGAGTACAAAAATTTAAATGTCTACCTAGTAGATGGAAAACACGACAACAAGATCTGAAAGTGGTTCAGAAGAGTGAAAGATGTCTTCTAAAAGATAAGCAAAGAGTTCAGAAAGAAGAAATTTTATTAGAAACATCAAAAAGGGTACTAAACTAATATGCAATATTGGTACTCTAATATTGTTGTGTTATCTCGACAATTTTTTTCCAAGATAAAGAAAAAGAAGTGAAGACTTGAGATGAAACAGAAATGTAGTACTACAGAAGGATACTGAGAATACTATGGACTGATCATAGTAGCAACATTTATACTAAACATCACAAAAAGATATAGTGCATGGAAATTTAACCTAAACAGAACATATTGAAAGCAAGAGGGACAGAGGAAAGAAGTGCATAACCCATTTAATGAGCTTGTGCAAATGGTTGGCAGAACAGTGATTAGGAGAGATAAAAAAGAAAAGATTACTGAATTGTCATGTAATACTGGTGCTCTGATATAGCAGTGAATGTTGGACAATATCTTTGCAGATGAAGAAAAGACTTATAGCAGCAGAAATGTGATTCTGCAGAAGGATGCTAACAAAGTTTAAGAGAAAATGGAAACAAAAAGGACATTTATATTTAACATAAGGAAGGAGCAGCTGAAGTTTCTGGGGCCTATAATGAGGTAAGAAAGCTTGGAAAATTTGATACTCAGGAAAAACAGAGCATAAGCTGCTAACAAGCTTGTGTAAATGGATGGTGGGACAGAGTTTAGGTGAGGTAACTAAAAGAAAAAATGTACTAAGAGCTGCCAAGGAGAGGAAATTGTGGAGAGCCATGATTGCCAACATCCTAAATGAACACAGCACATAGAATAAGAATAATGGACTTGTGTACATGGATAGCAGAACAGAGTTTAGGAGAGATAACAAAAAGAAAATATTTAGTAAGAGCTACTAAGGAGAGGAAATTGTGGAGAGCCGTGATTACCAACATTCTAAAGGGACACAGCACAAAGAAGAAGAATCCTGAAATTGTATACATGGATTACAGAACAGAGTTTAAGAGAGATAAGAAAAAGAAAAAAATTATTAAGAGCTATAAGAGACAAGAAATTGGGGAGAGCCATGATTGCCCACATCCTGAAGGGACACAGTATATAGAAGAAAAAAAATTTTTTATATATTAAAATTATCATCACTCTGAAAATTTATGATCATAAGTCTACAGCTGTTTACTAACAATGTACTAAATCAACATTTTTTTTACCAAAATCCACACTATATCAGGATCAAGAGACCTTCAAGGTAGGGGGTTACTAAATGGGGCGTGTGATATAAAAAGGAAGTGAAAATTAGAATGATAGGGAAAATAGACAATGATTGACACTTGATTTTAGGACGTTATTGGAGGCCACAACCTGAACAACATAAGATACGCGGACGATACAGTACTGATTGCGGACACGGAAATGAAACTGCAAGATCTCATACAGAAAGTAGCAGTGGAGAGTGACAAGAAGGGACTACAAATAAACTTTAAGAAAACTGAGTGCATGGTCATCAGCAAAAGATACAACCCAAAATGCCAAATACAGGTGGGGGATAACAGAATCAAACAAGTCCAAGAATTTAAGTACCTAGGAAGTGTTCTAACAGGTGATGGAAAGTGCGACACGGAGATCCGAAGGCGAATTGGCATGGCAAAGGACGCGTTCCAGAAGATGAGCAAAATACTAACACACAGGAAGATCTCAATAGAAATGAAGAAAAGAGTGCTAGACTGCTACGTGATGTCAGTGAATGCTGGACAATATCATCGAAAATGAGGACAAAACTGGAAGCGGCCGAAATGTGGTTCTACAGAAGGATGCTACGGATATCGTGGACTGAGCATACAAGCAACGACGAAGTGTTAGAAAGAATGTCAAGAAAAAGGAAATTGATGCTGAGCATCAGGAAGAGACAACTGAAGTTCCTGGGACATGCAATGAGGAAGGAGAGCCTGGAGAACCTGATACTGACTGGACAGATAGAAGGAAGGAGAGACAGAGGAAGGCAGCGGATAACATATATGCAGGGTATGATCAGGTGGATGACGGAACGGGGGTTGCCAGGAGCAACAGGAGCAAACATACTAAGAACCACAAGGAATAGGGAGACGTGGAGATCCATGATCGTCTACGTCCTGAAGGGACAGGGCACATAGAAGAAGAAGAAGAAGATTAAAGGAAACTTTCATGCGGAAGTTTGTTCCACAAATAGAAATTCTTGGAAAGAAATTATCTGAGTAGAATTTCCTCCTTACAAGTGGAATATGGAGGAAATATGAGTGATTCAACTCTGTAGATATAGCATGGTAAGTGCTAACTATAAAGGTCTGAAATGGTGGTACTAAATTTAAATATGAGTGTGTGGCTGAGTGGTTAAAACATTAGCTTTTATGACTGGGATCAAATCTCACCATCGTCGATTTGTCAGGAAGGTGACTTCTTGTTGTTATCAATATGGTGGAGGTGATTTCTGTGTGCAGCACCTTTAAAAAAATGCCTGAAAACTATACCACAGGTTTACCTAAGCGTTGTGAGTGAAACTGTGTAGACAAGACCCTTTGTCCATGATTCTGCTAGCAAAAAATCACAATTCAACATGACCAAGGTTTTGACTGTCCTGGCCTTGTTTAGACTGTTGATCAAACCAGATTAATGCACTCTCTCTCTCTCTCAGGAACTGTAACGAAGGTCTGCTCAGCATAGTTGCAGTATAAACCAAAGATGGGCTCCATACTTTCACGGCTTCTGCTCCGAGGAACTTAGATCACTGGTGCCCCCTAGGTACGAATTTGCACGAGATACTAGATTAGCAACTAGATCCCATTCTTTTACAGTGAAACCGATAAAATGTAACCGCAATTTCTACTCCAACAGTTTCTTTTCTCACACTTCCTGACTGTGGAATTCCCTTCCACATGATTGCTTCCCCGATGGCTACAATCTCCAGGAGTTTAAATGTAAGGTCAATAGACACCTCCTAACACACTAACTCGCATCCATTCTTTCAAGCACTCTTCTCATCTACCCAACCCTCAGCCTCATTATCCTTACCCATCTATCACCCTCCTTCTGACATTTCCTATATCTAACCACTCTTTCTCTTTACCTTCCCCTATATAACCCCTTGTGCAATAGTGGCAGTGGAATGCCTTGCTTGGGGTGAAAAGATTAAAAAAAATATACATGTTGAACAAACACATATGCTACACTATTTACATTATTTGGACTATTGTCATCATCTTTGTTGCCATTTGTACGATGTTTCAGCTGTTGTATGCTCTGGCCTTCTTCAGCTGCTAGGAATTTTAAACTGAATCCTTTACAATCACTGGGGTATATCATTTTCATTTCTTGCGTGAAGTGTCTTTTGGTAGTCATGAGCTATCTCCCTCTAATCTGACTCTCTAAGTTACTTGTTCACCACTGCTGTAGCCTGGTATTGAGCTCACAACTTTTTGGGTCAAGTCACTGAAACTAAGGGAGTCCAGTTAGAGAGAGATAACTCATGACTACTAAAAGAGGCTTCATACAAGGAATAAGAATGATATACCTCAGTGATTGTAATAACAGGTTTGGTTTGAAATTCCTAGCACCTGAAGAAGGCCGGAGTGTACAACCATTGAAATGTTGTACAAATGGCAACAAAGATAAAGACAATAGTCCAAATAATGTAAATAGTATTAATACTACCTCACCTCAGGATATAGACAAACACAAATGTGCCTGAGTAGGCATCTGTAGGAGGATTAGTAGACAAACATCTTTGGATACAAGTGGATAGTTATACAAAATCTGAATATTTACCCTAGAAATACTGACAATGTAACAATAAACTAGCAATGTTGCATCTGTGGGAAAGAGCCTGCTGGATAGAGCAATATAATGAGCCAACCATTTTGCAAACATTTTTTGTTGTTGATTGCATATCTACAGTAAGGCCTAGAGTGAACTTCACACCAAATACACATTCTGGGGAGAAAAGAACATGGTAAGTGGAGAATAAGACATCCTTATCAAACCTGTGTAAATGATTTGAACACTATCAGCACTTGAAATTGATGATTAAGAAGCTATTTTGTCTGATCTGACACCTGTAAAAATAAAGTGTAGCAGAAAGAGTCAGGTTCTTCCTAGAGAAAAGAAAATAATTCATCCCCTAAAAAACTTCTTAAATGATTTTGAACTCTATCAAGGCTGGAAATTGAGGATTGAGCAGTTCCAGTGCAAACAGTTTGGTTTAATCTGATTCTTGTAAATATAGGGTGTTCCATTAAGATGGATGAAAGTTAACAGGAAATAAAACAGTGTTAGTGGTGAAATTTTATTGATTTCAATGTCGGATTATGTTAAATAACATGGCAATTATGGCTTGAATTGAATGCTATGGATGTCAAAGATTTATGGTTCCAACAGGATGGCACTACATGCCACACAGCCAATGCAACCATGGCTTTATTGAATAAGAAGTTCCCAAGTTGCATCCTCTCTCAAAACAGTGATGTCAACTGGCCACCACAATTATGCAACTTGATGACTTTAGATTTCTTCTTTGGAAGTCATTTCAAAAGTAAGGTCTATGCTAACAAGACACAACAATTCAACAACTGAAGGATGAGATAATAAGGCATATTGGTGAGATCAAGGGGCAACTATGCAAAGAAGTCATCAAAAATTTTGACCTTCGAGTGGAGGTGTTTTGCCAAAACCTTGGCAGACATTTGGGCAATATTATTTTTTTTACACATAATTGCCATGACTCAAATAATATGATCCAATAGTGAAATAAACAAAATTTTACCAGTAACACTGTTTTATTTACTGCTAACTTTGATTCATCTTAATGGAAAACTCTATATAAAGTATGGCAGAATGGGTTAGGTTCTAACTGGTGCAATGAAAATAAGTCAGATCCTAAAAATACATCTTAAATGATTTTGAATTCCATTAATACTGGAAATTTGAATTGCATGGTAGGTCTTAGGTGTGAAGGTTAGGGCTAGTGAGACTAAGGAGTGCAGATTATCTGAACATTCTTGATAAAAATAGCAATAGAGCAGCAAGAGGCTTGTGATATCTCTTGCAGAGTCGAAAATGACTGTTCACTTACAAGAGCATGCAGATACTTTTGGACTATCTCGAGTGGAATTAGAATTGAGCAATTCCTGTCCATATATGACAGCAGTACTACATTTTCAGCCTAGCCAGACTTTTGTAAAGTAGAGAATAACAGGAAGAGAGGGGTACTTGCTACAGCAATCATTTTCCAAACATCTTTACTGGGATGACCTTAAAAGCTAAGTGAAATTTTTGAAAAAAAAAAAGCCTGCATAGTGGAGAATAAGTCATCATCTGAAGACTTGCTTAAAAGAATTTTGAACCCTGGTACTTTCTGGAGCGATATAATGAGCCAACCACTTTTCTAGAATTTTTAGCATTCACTTGAGTTCAGGAGTGAACTTGAAACCCAGTTGACATTTTGTAGAAAAAAAACATGCAGATTGGAAAATAAGTCATCTTCTAAAAAAACTGCTTAAAGAATTATGAACCCTATCAAGGCTAGAAATTGAAGATTAAGAAGCTCTAGCCATAAAATGGCAGCAGTGCACTATTTTTGGTCTAATCTGACCAATGTAAAAAAAAGTATAGCAGAAGGAGTCACATTACTTCCTGGATAAATATAATGAGCTGATCATTTTTCTAGTATCTTTAGTATTGAATCATCTATATGATATTCACTTGAGTTCAGGAGTTAGCTAGAAACCCAGTCAACATTTTGTGGGAAAAAAGCCTGCAGATCGGAAAATAAATCATCCTCTAAAAGTCTGCTTGGAAGGATTCAAACCCTATCAAGGCTGGAAATTGAAGATTGAGTAGCTCCAGGCACAATATGGCACTAATGCTTCATTTTTGGTCTAATCTGAATCTTTTAATAAAAGCATAGTATATTTTAATGATAAGTCCAATAAAAGAAAAATATTTTACCAGACTAACAAAATTATGATAATATATGAATAAACACAAGCAGTGTCCCCAGTTGTCTTGAGAGATATATTTTAATAATTAATAATCTAGTAAAATAATTCAAAGTAAAAGACCTATACAGAAATTGGTATTCTACAAGAACCTGATAATACAAAGTTCACCAAGAATGATCAGCTTATATGAAAATTTTCTTTCTCTACCCTACTATTTGAATAATGACCTTTGGCAAGACATTGCAAAATATGAAAAGAGGAAGATCACTATCATTAAGAAGTCATGGTCTGTCACATTTAATGAAACCTGTCTGAAAGAAAATTTATTAACCAAATAATGTATCAAATCTATGTCTATAAAAAGAGTGCATATCTATGTGCGTAAATACTTTGTCCTTTAACAAATGTCAGTGTGTATGCTTACCTGAGGAAATATTTTTGTGTATTTATAGGTTTACTGCATTTATACTCAGTCATATACTTATGTATATATATGTCTGAAATAATTCTTATATGAATACATACATGACTGATTATGTAGATATAAATTGAAAGAAGTCTCTTGGAAAGTATCCATTCATAATTTGCCAAAAATGATTAAACAGATTATTTTGCCAAAGTATCTGTTAATCTCTGGTTATTTACACTATTTATATTAAGACTTGTTGCCCTCATCTTTGTTGTTATCACAATGTTCCAACTATTGTGCCCTCTGGCCATCTTCAGGAGTATATTGATCTGGGTAACCTATAGAGGAGTCTGAACTGGACTCTTTATTTAATCTCTGGGGATAGACTGTTCTCATTCCACTGCCCATGTTTAGGGATGCCATCTAGTTCTTATTTCATTTAGTAATGACATGACCTGACCAGTAGAATGAGAATTGTCAGTCCCCAAAGATTAAATAAAGGATTCAATTCATAATCCGTTGTAAGTTACTCAGATTGATATACACCTGAGAAAATCTAGAGGACACAAAGGCTGAAATGTTGGGATAGCAATAAGAAAGATGAGGATAATCATCACAAATATAAATAGGGTAAGTAATGATAACCCTTCATCCCAAAAATTCAGATCGAATTAGCAGGTGAGAAAAACACAAAAGACAAAGGCTGGATGGGACTATGACCAAAATATTGTGGAAACAACAATAAAGATGAGGATAATAGTTCAAATATAAGTCGTGCAAATAACAATAACTTTGCATCCCCCAAAAATTCAGACAAAAAATGATCTACAGTTATTTACTTGGCTAGGCCATTACTGGCACAATTTAGTGATTTTTGAGGATGGAGGAAGGGTCTCTGAAAATCATAAAATTAGTTTGAGATGACTAGTCATAAAAAATACAATATGTACTCAAATATAGATATTTATTCTATTGATTGTGTGTAGATAGAATAGCAATTTCTGTATGGGTTTTTACTTTGAATGTTTTTACTAGATTATTAATTATTAAAATATATCTCTGAAAACAATTGGGGAGACTGCTTGCATTTATGATCTGTGTCGCCTAAAGAAGATTGGTAAAAGTATGGTTGGTTGCTTATATCCAACTACCTAAAAAGTAAAGTCATGTTCTTAAATATTCTTGTTAGATTGAACCTTTCATACAAATGCCATGACTAGTATCAAACCCATTCAGAAATATCTGAACTGCTTTCTCAGACTGGTGTTTCAATGGTAGCTTCCAGCAATGAAGATTGTAGGCCACAGTGAGGACCATCGTTGCTTGAAAATTGTGTGTTTGCACTACACAAATCACAACTAAAGAACTGTACCAAATGTCAGAAACCACATCACTTGGGAACTTTCAACAGAAGCAAAGACTAAAATAGACAACTTGTAACACTAAGAGGGAATACTGACATAAACAACCTGAACATACTACCTGAAACAAAAAGCTAGGATAGAAAACCCCATCAGTACTGGAAAGAGTGATAATAGCTACTGAACTCAAGAAACTTATTTCTCTGAAAATTTGTTTTAAGAGAAAGATTTTAAAAATTTCAGATGAAAGCTGCACTGACTGCTTGATCAATGAATTATTCCTTATATGCAAATTGTTAATACTGCCATTAACATTCTAGGGTGGCTAGCTAACACTTGTTGCTTTGTTAAAAATGATAGAAAATAAATATTTAATAAAACCTCTTATTGTTCTATTTTGGGTGTAATTCCCATTTGCGGAACTCCCTTCATATATTACTTTCATGGTAGCTACAATCTTTAAAGGTTTAAATGCAATGGCAATTATGATCTTCTATCTCCCTAAATATCATCCACCTCCCTAAATCCCATCCACCTCCCATCCTTTCTTTGGCTTCCCCTGTACCAGGTTTTTTTCTCTCTGTAACCATGTGTGCACCAGTGGCAGTCTTGTCTTGCTAGTGGGTGAAATAATTATAAAAAATTCTGCTGTGCACTCTTTTCATCTGAATTCAGATGATAAGTTTTGTTATATTGCCCATTAGACTGTTTTTCGGATGGAGTTTGTACCTGGCTCTAGGAAAATAGATCTACTTTGGTCATCTGGTATATTGCCACTCTCATATATTACATTTGATATATATGTAATGTATCCATGCTGAAATCATCAAAAGCTTTTAGTATCTCCATTACAATTCCTTCTGGTTCTGCTGCATTGATTTTGTTCAATATGGCCAGTGCTGATTTCACTTCAGATTTAAATATTTCTGGTCCAATATTTTTCTGTACTGCAGGTTGTCCTCCTTCATTGTCTAAGAGTTATCCAATGTGTCTATTTAATCTCTGTTATCAGTGTTCTGTACTTGGATGTTATGCATTCTGTTCATGTGCATAAAGGAAACTACAAGACCTCCTACAGAAGGTAGGTGAAGAGAGTGACAAGAAAGGACTACAAATAAACTGCAAAGAAAACCGAATGCATGGTCATCAGTAAAAAGGGCAGCCTAATATGCCAAATACAAGTTGGGAAGACCAAAATCAAGTAGATACAGAAGTTTAAATATCTGGGAAGTGTTCTAACAGAAGATGGGAAGTGTGACAGAGATCCAAAGGCAAATTGGCATGGCAAAGGAAGCATTCCAGAAGTTGAGTAAAATTTTAAGAAACCAGACAATTTCGCTAGAAACAAAGAAGAGAGTACTGGAAAGCTATGTGATGTCAGTTCTTCAATATGACAGTGAATGTTGGACAATATCATCAAAGATGAAGGAGAGACTTGAAGCAACTGAAATGTGGTTCTACAGAAGGAAGCTGTGGATATCATGGGTTGAGCATGTGAGCAATGATGAGGTCTTGGAAATGATGGAAACAAAAAGGAAATTAATACTGAGCATCAGGAAGAGACAGCTGAAGTTCCTGGGACATGCAAAGTGGAAGGAGGGCTTGGAGAACCTGATACTAACAGGCCAGATAGAGAGGAAAAGAGACAGGGGAAAGCAGCGGATAACATATTTGAAGGACTTAATCAAATGGATAATGGAACAAGGATTGCGTGGTGTAACAGAAGAAGGCATGCTAAGAGCCACCAGTGATAGGGAGACGTGGAAAGCCATGATTGCCTATGTCCTGAAGGGACAAGGTACATAAAAGAAGAAGTTCTTTTGTCCTTCTATGGATATATCTTTTATCTGTAATGCTCATTCTTTCTATTTTTGCAAACTTTTTGATGGGGCAATCCTCTTTTGCCTACCTGCATTTTTTCTTGATTTCTTTGTGAGATATACTATCTTCTGTGTCAGACCTTGGCATTGTTTGCTGCCTCCTTTTTATGATGTTGTGAATTTAATTTGTCATCCATTCTTTTTTCTCTTGTCTGTTTTTCTTTGAGAAAATTTCATTTATTGATGTTACTATAGCTTTTCTTAATGTTTGAGTTTAGAGTTTGAGTTTTGTTTAACAGCATATCAACCTCTGTGGGTTATTTAATGCTGAAAAGGTGGGGTTTTAAGTTATTTTTTTATGTTTGGTTATAGTGAGCAAGTTAATTTAATCAGATTTTGATGGAATTTTTTATTTTTTATTTTAGAAAACTGAAGATGTCTTCTAGTTTTGTATGCAAAAATGTATTGCTGGTAATAATTTTCTCCCTTCAAAAATGTATTAGGGCAATAATTTTTTTTCCTTCAAAAATGTGTTATGGTAATAATTTTTTTCCTTAAAAAATGTATAGCTGGTAATATTCTTCCTTCAAAAATGTATATATTTCTATTTCTTTGTATATATTTCTAGAAAAGTCTATTTATATATATATATTTCTATAAAAGTGTATTTTTATACTTTCATAGTGTTTTTTAACCCAAGTTTGGGGGTTAACTATTTACCCATAGCAGGGACCCTAACAGATGCTACCACTCAGGGTCAGAGTAGACCTGGGAACTACAGCAATTAAGAGATGGCCCCATTCTCTCACAACCTCCAAATCAGAGGCCTTGCTGCTGGATACAATTTACCGTCATACCCAGGACCTTCTCTTAATGTGAGCCAACTAATTTCCATTTTCATTTAGTTTATAGTGATTTCTAACAAAAAACAAATGAAATGAAATATAAAAATGAAATATATAAACAAAAATAAAAAGAATTAAAATTAAAATAAGGCATCCGTGCTTTCCTTTGAAATCTTTATCTCTTTCTTTCTCACTCTCTCTCTCTCTCTCTCTCTCTAAATTTTGCTTTCTATACTTTTCTCTCAACTAAATAATATAAAAAATGGAAGGAGAAGAAGAAGAAAAGACTGTACTCAGCTGAAAATACCAAAAAACTCAGTTGAAAAAAACTGGAAGTCTGTAGAAGCAGAGACTACTCATTTGTGACCGAAAAATGTGTAAAATCAGGGAGGCTCTACACATAACTTTCATTATGAATACAAATGAAAATGAAAGGAATGCCAGAAAATAAAATAAGTTTGACCAATCAAAATAATGTGACGCAAAGAGATCTTTGATAATAGCCAAAATCAGTGTGTGTGCCAGATTCTTGGAGCCTGGTCAAAACATATATAAGCTGACATCTCTCAGCTAAAAGGAAGAGACAGCAATCTGAAGACACTATCCTGAAAAAAAAAACCAGCCCTGCATAATGCGTAAAGGTGTTAAAAAGTCAACTACTAATGATATTTCTGTCTTGCTTAGGACCAAGAATATTTAGATTGACACTGACTATGACTATTTGTAGCAGTCATAGTCTAAGATGACTATGACCGCTACAAATGCTGACTTTGCAAATTCCCAAATATTTGGCCGAGATGGATATTTCTCTAGATGCTATATATTTTGCTGCACTGAATACCTAAATGCCTCACTACTAAAGAAAATAAATAAAAATATTTTATTTATTTTATATCTTTGAGTCAGTTTGTTTGATTTTTAAGTTTCCAGTAAAGAAAATCTTACCAATACTCACAAATTCATTGTATCTGCTTTTAACACATTTTAATCCTTCTTCACATTTGGGTAATTCTGGAGTCTGTCATATTGCAATTTGGGTTTTGCTTTAGCCCCCTTTAATTGCCGTAGTTTTACTCTAAGGTTACATAACATTGAAAGGTAGCACTTAGCATTTTGGGTAGGTTTTACCGTGCAAAACTGCATTCCTACAATTCTTATTATCTGTTACGACCATGAATAAGTTTTTGCTGATTTTCCATGAAAAGTAATATTTTATTTACAAAAATTAGTAAAAACATGCAACTGAAATTATTGTCCATCACTACTTTTTCTTATCTTTCTGGCAACATTTGAACTCCATGTCAGAAAGGGCATGTCTTTTGAGGCTAATCATGAGTCAACCCATTTTTTGGCATTGTCATAAGAATGAAAGTACTGCTCAGACAGGCCATGTGCCAACAATTGAAACAAGTAATAATTAGACAGGACAATGTCTAGTGAATATGACAGGTGGGGTAGTACTTCCCATTTAATCCTTTCCAATTAAGTTTTCAACTGTTTTGCAATGTGTGTTCCTAGCTTTGTCATGGTTCAAAAACACTTTGTCATGTCTTTGCTCATATACCAGCCATTTTTCCTTCAATGTTCAACTCAAATGCATCAATTGTAGTTGATAGTAATCTCCCATGATGGTTTCAGTTAGTTTGCACAGCTCATGGTAAACTACATCCAGCTGACCCCACCAAATTCAAAGCAGACGTTTCAAAACATGGATAATCAGCTTTGCTGCCAATGTTGACGCATGACTGGGGTTACACTGCAATCTTCAAGACTTAGGGTTATTATAGTGAATCAACTTTTCAATGTTTGTCACAATATGGTAATTTTCTAAGCATAGCTTACATGTGGCACAAGGCCAAAAGTATGGGGCACTCAGTGTGGCTGGTCACAATATGATGTGAAAACCTTTCCATTTCTGCAGCATGTTTGTGTAATTGGTTAGCAGAACAGGAATTAGTAGGGATAGAAAAGACAATCCTTGCAAAGAGCCACAAAGGAAAGGATATTGTTGAGTGCCATCATCGTTGTCCATGTCCTGAAGGGACATGGTACATAGAAGAAGAAGAAGAAAATTGAACATAAAGAAGAAAAGGTAGAGCAACTAAACATTTTTTATATTTTGTAAATAAAATGCAGCTGCAAAATGATGGAAATATTTCCATGATTTTTTTTTCTGATGGAATGGGTCAGCTTCTCTATCAATGACAGCCAGACACATATATCTGTATGGTACTGATTAATGTGTAATATGTACATTACTAGCTATAGAAGAAAAAAGAGAAAGATAATTTATTTGGAAAGAATAACTGAACAGGAAAAGAGAGATAAATCAGAAATCACATAAAAAGTCATCAGGGTTTCCTATTGTGCCGACAGTTGAATGTTCCACAAAATGATAAATAAACAAACATAGTCATATGTGTCAAGACTCATGAATATGAAAAATCAGTGATGTTATCAAGGTAAGTCAATAAGCTTGTAGCTTAATGGTAAAAGAAGAATTTATTTTACACATCAAATCTTTCTTTACAACATAATCTCATCTGTAGCAAGTATGACGATCCTCACGAGTCTCATAACCTATTATGGCTAAAATGGCACTAAATGTATCTTGAGTATCCCAGCAATGGTGTCTTTAAGGCAAGCATGATGAGGTCCATCTTTTAGATGGTTTCCACTTCATTCTTTGTGAATATACTTAATTCACTTTATTTACATTATTTGGACTATTGTCCTCATCTTTGTTGCAGATGGGCCATGTGTTCTTAAGGACAGTAGATAACGTTGGTTAGTTCTTGACTTGACTCTTAAAGTTGTGAGTTCAATACCAGGCTACAGCAGTGGTGAACAATTAACTTGCAGGGTTAGAGGGAGCTAACTCATCACTTCCAATCGAGGCTTTATACCCCAGTGATTGTAATAAAGGGTTCAGTTTGAAATTCCTTGTACCTGAAGAAGTCCGGAGCATACAACGACTAAAACATCGTACAAATGGCAAAAAAAGGTGAGGACAATAGTCTGAATAATGTAAATAATGTAAATACTACCTCAGCTCAGAAATATAGATGAATAATTATTTCAATGGTGAAGAAAAGAGAACCCAATTAGTCCTACTATTTAATCCATAGCTAGGGGAAGAAGAGATGAATTTATACATTTCCTAAAAGTATTTGTGCAAAAGTGACTTTAACAAACTTGCCTAGAATTTGAACTTCCTTTACCAATTTCTCTTTTCAAATTACTAACCATTATATGACCCACCTGATCATGAGTACCCCATACAATGTTCAACATTAAATAATCTGAAATTGTTTGACCTGTTATAACATAAACCAACCAACAACCAATTGAGAATGAAAACAAATTATATATAAAACTTTTATTTTTCAAATAGTTAAATTCTAAATAATGGTAATATCAGTAACAATTATCCCTCTTTACAGTACTACCTTCTTAAACTATTGTTTCAGCTAGTGTGAATTGTCAACATCTTTAATATATCACTAGCAGTATAGCCCGGCATTGCTTGGGTGTAATGAAAGCTTTAAAACTAATCCGTGATCCTGGAGCTCAGACTCTTTGGATGTTGGCACGAAAGACTAAAAAGCAATAGTTGTTTCCAGTTTTTTTTTTTGTTTTTTTTTTTTATAAGCGTTTCACCCCGAGCAAGGCATGTCACTGCCACTACTGTGCAGGGGGCTACGTAGGGTGGAGAAAGGCTGGTTAAATATAGGAAATAACAGAGGGTGGGTGATAGGTGGGTGAGGATACCGAGAATGAGGGTTGGGTAGATGAGAGTGTTGTGAGAATAGTTGGGAGTTAGTGTGATAGGAGGTGTCTACTGACCCTACATTTAAACACCTGGAGATTGTAACTGTCGGGAAAGCAGACTTGTGGAAGGGAGTTCCACAGGCGGGAAGCGCGAGAAAAGAAGCTGTTGGAGTAGAATTTACGGTTACATCTTATTTGTTTAACTGTAAAAGGGTGGGACCTAGTTGCTAATCTAGTATCTCGTGTAAATTCGTGCTTAGATGGCACCAGTGATCTAAGCTCATTGGAGCAGAAGCCATGAAAGTACTTGTAGAAGAGAAAGCGAAACCGTAGACTGAAAGAAAAATGAATGAATGTAAGTCAAATTTTGATTTCCTGGTATCGATATCAAATTTTCTGCACTATTGTAAGAACTGCAACCTTGAAATTTCTGAATATCGTTTCTTAGTGTATCAAATTTGATTAAAATCGGATCACTCCTTCTATACCCAATTTTTTCAATTATCGATTTTCGATATTTATCAGAGGTACCTCGACACAAAACCTAGATAAAAAGACTCACAAATGCTTATAGTACAACTGTGTAAATTTTCAAGAAAATCGGTTCAGCCATTTCGGAGTCTATAGGTAACGGATACACACACACACACAGAAATTTCCTTTTATAAATAAGTTTAGATTATTCACTCTAAAAGTTACATGTGCTATCTATTTTTCTTATTGCCACTATTGAAATTCCTCAAGTGATATGATTTCTGTTATATGGAGCAGTTCTCTGTTTGAGATTCTGTAGTGCCAGTTCACAATGTTTGGAAAAGGATGACTCTCGCTGAGTCCTACAATTTTCATTCACTCAGAGCTATTTTTAATCATTATTCTCAAAAAGTGGTCATATACAATTTATTTCTGAATATGTTTGACACCATGCATAATATCTATATGAAAGTCTTGATTTGACAAAGCTATTTAAGAACTTCACTCAAGTAACAACTTGGCAGTTTTGTTGGAAACTACTTTTAGATTATATGAACATTTACTTGAAAAATTCAATGAAAATCAATGAAAAGTTAACCATTACTGCTTGGTTCTTTAAATGAAATCTAATATTAAATAAGCTAACAATCATAAAATCAAACAACTGACCAATTACTTCAGCCAACAGTCAGTATTAGTCAGATAGTTTGAGCATGAAACAGTGGAAATTTTAAATAAAAATAAAGTTAATAACTATGTGTCAGTTTATAATTGATCCACTCTCTTGAGCATATTTTTAATTTTATACTAAACTTCAGTCAGCATAATGTTCCACATTAAATAATGGTAGAGGGTTACTGTTAAAATGGTTCAGTCAGTTAAGTGCCATATGTAATACATGCTTGAGTGATCATGTCTTGTAAGAGACATGACTGACTGAGTAGATTTTCCTGCAGTAGGTTGCCATTACTTTCTGCATTAAACTGGTTACAAACCAAGGCTACAGAACCCAATCTGTCCTGATATTTAATCCATAGCTAGAAGAAAGAGATGGATCAGTACCTTTCCAACAAGTATTTGCGTGTAAGTGAATGCAATGAATTCAACTGGAATTTGAACTTGGCTCTTCGATTTCTCGTTCCTAGCCAATATCTGCTGCACCCCAAAGCATGAAAAATGAATTGATTCATTCATTTTTTTTCTGTGGATTATAAACACTTTGCCAGAATTATTTTTAGATTGTAAAATTGTTTTTTTAAATAATAATGGTTTGACTAATTAACCCTTAGATGATGGTGGAAGAGGGGTAATCATACCTTTCCAAAAATTAGTTTGTTTATAGTCATTTTAGTTCAGTCAAAGTAAAGAGAATATTGTATTCTTATTAATTGTTTGAAGTGAATATAAGTTTTTCTTGTTCTGTAATGTTATTATATTTTTTAAATTTGAAAATGTAATGATTTGTTGAGAAGTTTCTTTAAAATTCTGTTGCAATAAAGTTAACTATTTTTTTTTCAGTGCCATTATCTCTATTTGTTTTGGCTAAGTGGACTGCTGCAATTTGTGATATTTTTTCATTAACTTTCCTTATTATTTCTTATTTTTTATTTATAGGGGTGTTGTTGTTTAGTTTGGAGACATAGTTTTATTAAGATCCTCTTTTAAAGTTTTTAATTATATAGAATGCTTTTGCTTGAGCTTGCAAATTGAAATATGGTTTTTAGGTTGATTGTGGCTGGCTTGTGTAAAAATATCTTTAATATTTTTTCCTGGTCTTAATATATATATAATATATGGTTAAGTTAATAGCTAATTTTGATCCAGTGCATGGTTGTAGGTAGGTGTGCAGTTAGTTATCAAGGATACATACATCAGATGATTCTAGTAAAGATTCTATAATTTGTCCTGTTTGATTGGGGTTCCTGCAGCTCTACATTTTGCTATGTGTATTAAAATCTCTCATTAGTGGAAGGGAGTGGGAAGTTTGCCAATTAGCCTTTCTATACTAGTCATATTCAATCTGTGATTTGAAAGAACATAAGTTGAACATACGGTTATTGTTTGATGAATTGAAGCTTTTACTGCCATTGTCTGTAGATTTGTTTTATTTGTAGTTTTTCATGGGGTATTGATTTTTTAACTAATATAGACATACCCCCACATGGCCTATTTTCTATTGTTGATATATTTATTTTGTGATAAGTTTCATATGATTTAAAAAAGCAAGCACATTATATTTGGATTGTAATCTGTAAAGAATTGTTTGATTTACTCATAGTTTGGTTTAGCACTTCTACACTTCCATTGTATGTTGCTTGTATTCTGTTTGTCCAATGGGGGGGGCGCAGATCAGGAAAATAGGATAGATGTGGAAGCAATTCAAAGCACAATTCATGTAGTTTTGCTATTGTTGCGATCAATTTGTGATATGGTGCAATGTCTTGGTGAAAGAACACTGTTTTCTTCTTCATTTGTGGCCATTTTTGGAAATTTCTTCCTTCAAACACCTCATTAATGCTATATAATGTTGACTATTGATGGTTCTTCCTGTCTCGAGGTAATCACTGAACAAAATACCTTGTGCATTCCAAAATATGAAGGCCAAAACCTTGCTTGTTGATGCTTCCATCTTTGGTTGCTTTCCATGGTTTCACCTGCTGCTGTCAACTCAGCTGACTGCAGATTTAACTCCAGAGTGAAGTGGTGGATCCATGTTTTGTCCATTGTCACATATTTAGGCAAAAACTTCTTATTGTTGCATTGAACTGGTTGCAAACAATGTTCTGAATCATCAATGTGTTGTCATTGATCAACTATGAGCAAACACAACATTCACTTTGAACACAACTTTCTCATTGACAAGTATTTATGCAAAGTGGTGAATGCACTGCTTTCTAATATGTTTAACTCTGATGCTATCTCAAGCAACTTCAATTTACAATTGGCCAAGCCGAGTTTGTGGATTTTTTTTTTTTTTTGGTGTTTTCTGGGACAACTGCCAATTTTGGGTAACCTGAGCATTCAGCATCATTTGTATCTGTATGACCACCTTTAAAGTCAGTATAACCATTGTTTTTGATGGAGCAGTGTCCAAATAACCTTTATCAAGCCATTGTTTTGCTTGAACAGTTTTTTTTTCCATCAGAAAGCAATGCTTTATTAACACACAAAATTCAGATTTTGCCATTGTTTTAAAATTTTTTAACAGTAGCTTCACTTAAATGACTGTAACTTGTAAAGTAATAATTTGATTGGGTCCAAATTTTGTCATGTGTCATTTGAAGATGAGTACTTCATAAAAATCATGTGGATTTTTTTTATTAGTGGTGCCATCTATATGTCAGGCCCGGGACTTATTGAGTGATGTATTGTATATATAAGTTGACGATATGTATTAAGTCAAAGAAAATTATTAATTTGGGAATAAGTAGGAAAACCTTTATGAATTTCACAAGGTTTCACTATTTGTTTAGCATAATGGGAAAATTTTTAGGAAATGAAATAAGATGGTATTGTTATCATATTTAAATTTTATGCCATTTTTTCATTAATTAGGCATATGTAGAGAGAGAGAGAGAGAGTGTGTGTGTGTGTGTGTGTGTGTATGTGTGCATAAGAGAGTTTTCTTGTACACATAATGAGAAAAGAAAGTTTAGCAAATCAGGTACTCAGAAGACACATTGAAGGCAAGTGGGACAGAAAAATTAAACAAGTAACTAGTGGGTGAGGTTGAAAAGATAAACTGTAATAAGGTCTACAAATGAGAGAAAGTTGTGGAGAATCAAGATGGCAAACTCCTGAAGAGATATGGCACATACAAGGAGAAGTTAAAGATCTTTAAATGAGAGATTGCTGTTTACTTATACTATGTTTGGAAAGATGGAGACAAACATATTTATGTATGAGTTAGTTATAAGGAATGAATCCAAGAAAACAAATAGGTAACATGTAAAGAAACCATTATGAATTTAACATGTTTCACTAGTTATCTAACTTCAAAGAAAAAATTTTGAAAAGGGGAATAAAGTGGTGTTATTTTCATATTTGAATTTTATGCTGTTTTGTTTTCATTGGTTGTGCATTTGTAAAGATTGAAGAAGATTTCTTGTACATGTAATGAGGAAAAAAGCTTAGAGAATTTGACACTCTGAAGACATACTGAAGGAAAGAGGCACTAAAGAAATGAGGCACTGAAGAAATTTTCCTGATGAGTGTTTAAAAGGATCGCAGAACAAGGACTGGGAGAAATAATGAAAAGACAAACCTTATTAAGGGATACAAATGATACAATATTTTGGAGAAACATAATCGCAGATATCCTGAAGAGACATGACACATTGAAGGAGAGGAAGTTAAAGATCTTTAAATGAGGGATTGTTGCTAAAGTATACTATGTTTGGAACGACACACACAAACATTTATGTATAAGTTAGATATATGGATAAAATCCAAGAAAACGATAAACTGAGTAACAAGTAGGAAAACCTTTATGAATTTAACATATCTTGCTATTTATTTAGTTCATTTGAAAATTTTTTTGGGAAGTGGAATAATGTGGCATTGTTTCCATGTTTAAATTCTACATTGCTTTGTTTTCATAGGTTCTGTACATGTAAAGAACGAGAGAGAGAGAAAGAGAGAGAGAGAGAGAGAGAATGTGTGCATGTGTGTGGAAGAAAAAGAGACATCAAAAGTTCTCAATAAGTTGTATTTGCAATATGATGGGAAATAAAACACAAATATCCCATCTCTTCTCTTGTCTCTTTTATTGAGCGGAGTTTGTTGAAATAGACCAATAGAGTGTTGATAGATCAGAATCTTAAGTAAAACAATGAGAGCACAAAGCAAAGAACAAGCATGGAAAATTCACAATACAAAATGATGCAGAGACGAGCTACTTACCTGGCAATTCCTCTTGACAGAGCTTTATATCCACTCCACACCACTGAGTATTTCTTACATTACCTTCCATTCCCCTACCAAACTCTACCTTTGTACAGTCCGCATCATCGCAACCATCTTCATCCCCCACACTGATCTCTTTCTCCCTCACTCACTGCCATTTACTCTTCTCTGACATTACTACACTTGAGAGTCTTCACAAATTGTCTCAGTTCTTTTTTATATGGCAAGATATCCTTTCAATTTCCTGTGAGCAGAAGGACACAAAGGGTAGAAAATAAAAAATCTGCCTAATAGAATAAATACATAATAGTAGATGTATATTATAACCATGATTAAATATGGGTAGTTTTTAAAAATCTCATTGTTTCCAAACCAACTTAGATATATATATATATATATATATAATCCATCTATATACTTATACATGATTGCATACTTCCATGAATAAATGCATTTATTGTCATATTTCTAAATCTATAGCTACAAGTATGCACATATATATATATATATATATATATATATAATGGAAATGGCCATTTATAAATGTGTGCACAAATATATATATATATATAAATATATATTTACATACATACACACTAACATATATAAAAATATATATATCATGCATATATCTATGTATATATAAAGAAAATTACCAGTTATAGATGTGTACATATATATATACATATATATATATGTACATACATACACAAATATGTATAAATATATATCTTTATATATATATATATATATATATATATGAAATGTCTATTATTACTGTGTGCATAAATATATAAATATATATATATATTCAAAATGCCTATATATACATATATACTTACACAATTTTTGAAAACTTTTCTTTAAAAGAATTCTTACTGATAAAATGCATATTTAATATATATATGTCTCACCACACTGATGAGCTGTGATATAGCAAAACAGGACTGTCTTTTGATGACTATCTATCTATCTATATATATATATATATATATATATAGATAGATAGATAGATAGATAGATAGATAGATTGATAGATACATGCATACATATACATAGCTATATATACTTATGAACATATTTATAAATAGACATTTCAGTATGCAGATAGATAGATAGATTGATTGATAGATAGATATTTTATATATGCATATATATGTAGATAATCTACAAATATATGCATATATATATCAAAGAACCAAACACATACTGCTTACCTACTACCTCGGTTTTAACCATGGTGGTCTCTTCAGGCAAATTTTTTTTACTGGTATATGTATATACATGTAGATATATATGCAATTTACAAATATGTCCATATATATATATATATATGCATGCCCATGTGTGTGTGTGTGTGTGTGTGTGTGTGTGTGTGTGTGTGTGTGTGTGTGTGTGGCTTTTATATCAATTTTTGGATACATTCTCAATCAAACACAAAAATAAGCTGTGTTTGTATATTTACCAGTAAATAGAAACACATATATATAACACTCCACATTTCATAGCCTTTACTTTTTCACAATTCTCAAAATACATTAGAGCAATATATATATATATATATATATATATATATATATATACATACATATATATATATATATATATATATATATATATATATATATATACATATATACAGAGAGAGATGCATAGATTTCCCAATAGCAAGTGTCTGCATTTTTAAGGATTAACTAAAAACAAATTGGATTAAATTAATATTCTGTGGTTGTGTGTGTCTGTTAAATATTAAAAAATATTAATATTATTAAGAAACATTTATTTTTTCAACATAATCTCTGTTATTGTGAATACACACAATTCAGTGCAAAATATTAGTCATACAGATTACACTTTATACTTTTGAAAATTCATATCAATATCAGTTAACAAGTACAAGGCATGGTATACATTTATTGATCTGTCTATATATTTTACTGTCTGTTCTTTTCTCACTCTCTCCATGTGTATTTATATGAGTGTTAACATTTGATTACATGAAGATTCAATACATGTTCAAATATGTGCACACAAATTTATATCGTATCTCTTTTTTTTCATATCTTGTGTGAAAATATATGTTACAAAAATGACAGATATTTGCTATTTTCTGTTAAGTGTAATTTGGTTCTGCTTCATCTTACAACTTAATTTCTTTTTTTAACATTTTATTTTCTTGTGAATCTATTTTCTTAATAATTTCTTTCTTATTACTTATGTTACTAATTATTTATTAGAAGTATTTGATATTATTACTTATTATTATTCTTATTAATTTTTCATTTTGCTTATAACTTATGTATTTTTTATTACTTATGTATTGTTTCATATTTCTGATCTGCTTTTTCAATAATGTTACAAAGGTTAGTGGACATCAAAGATGAATGCATGAGTAAATAAGCAAATAGACTTCTGTGATGTGTGTATAGAAATATATATTAGTTTATATAAACAATATCTCATATTGCATATACATGTACATGTAAATTCTAAAGAGTTAATATAGTTCATTTTTTATTACTTCAAAACATTATTTTTAATGGATACCCATGTTTTAGTAGACACTCTGTTTATATATATATATATATATATATGAGTGGCCCCATGCTGTTAAAAATGACAGCAAAATATTTATATCAAAACATGAGAAAAAAAACAAAAATAATAATCTATTGTTTATATATATATATATATATATATATATAAATTAAATTAAATTTTTTCAAAGATGTTGAATGCACATTTCGACATGGAATCCTCAAAGGGGATAACACATCACCTCAGCAACAAATGCTATCCCGAAACTGAAGATAATTTGAAGTAAATTATGTCTATTTTCTCTTTTCAACTCATAGATAGAATTGTAAAAAAAAATAAAAATAAAAAAGGGGAAAAAAAAAAAAAATATATATATATATATGTGTGTGTGTATTGCATACAAATAAATATACAACGGTCTTTATTATAACAGAGAGGCTATACACACATATATATATATATATATATATATATATATATATATATATATATATTGTAAGAAAGTTATGGAACACGTAGGTTTTAAACTGTTCATGCATTTACTTTTATAAAGAGTACTATGATACAATGTAGAGCTTTATATTGTAATGGTTGTTGCAATGGTTTATAAAAGCATAGTATCACTACACAAAAATATTCGCATATATATTCTTCACTACTCAACAAAATAATTATTGCAAAAAATAAAATAATAAACCACTGTTAAAGAGCAAACACATAGTAAGAGCTTTCATAACTGGTAGTAAAATTTAATAACTGAGAGGAAAGAGAATGAGTTGAGTTGATGCTGCCTTTCTATTGTCTCTAATAGACTGAGCCAATGCTTGCCATGTGTAACAGGAGGGATATATATATATATATATATATATATATATATATATACACACACAAATAAATACACAACAGCTTTTATTATAGCAGGGTGGATATATAGATATAGATATATATATCTAAATCTAATGTAAATCTAAACTTATTTATGAATGGAATTTTGTCTGTGTGTGTGTGTGTGTGTGTGTGTGTGTGTGTGTGTGTGTGTGTGTGTGTGTGTGTCCATTACCTATAGACTCCGAAATGGCTGAACCGATTTTCTTGAAAATTTACACAGTTGTACTATAAGCGTCTGCGAGTGTTTTTAGCTAGGTTTTATGTCTAGATACCCCCAATAAATATGGAAAATCAATAATCAAAAAAATTGGGTTATAAAAGAAGTGGTCCGATTTTAATCAAATTTGATACACTCATAGACAAAGACATAAGAAACGATATTCAAGAGTTTCAAGGTTGCAGTTCTTACAATAGTGCAGAAAATTGATAATATATATATATATATATATATATATATATATATATATATATAAAAGGCAAGATGTTTGTGTGTATGTCTGTTTATCTGACTGTATGTCTGTATTTTTTCAGCCGTTTTATTTTAGTTTTTGCTTCGGGTTTGGCTCTAAGTAGGTATTATTGTAGTTCTTAGTCTCAGCCATGATACCATTTACTCAGAGGACTTATTTAGCCTTCAAAATTCAGTTTATGACGAAAAAAACTTATTTGATATCGATACCTGAAATCAAAATTTGACTTACATCCATTCATTTTTTTTTCAGTCTACGGTTTCGCTTAACTGGAAAAAACTATTGCTTTTTAGTCTTTTGTGCCAACGTCCAAAGAATCTGAGCTCCAGGACCATGGATAAGTTTTAATGCTTTCATTATTTCCGAGCAATGCTGGGCTATACTGCTAGTATATATATATATATATATGCATGTGTGTATAAAATTAGGAAGATGAGCTGATTATGCTACCATGTTTTCAACCTTTGAATATTGTCAGACAAACTGATTTCCTAATAGTTTATTTTGAACACATTGCAGGATATTTAAAATGTATGAAAGGAAGTTTAAAATAAAGGGGAGGAGTGAGTCAAGAGTAGCAAAATAGTATTGTACATACTTTCATCCAGTTTGTACGAACCCAAAATGTATTTTCTGATTTAAGTAGAAATGAAAGTATGGATGAAAATATGTACAATATTATTTCACTAGCCCTGACTAGCTACTCTTTTATTTTAAAATTCTTGTTATGCATTCAAAAAAGCATTGAATAATCAGTATATAATGCCTGATGATACCAAAAGTTGAAACCGTGATAGCATAATCTGTTAATTGTTCTAATTTGAATATATATATATATATATATATATATATATATAAACTTATTTATAAATGGAACTTTGTCTCTGTGTGTGTGCGTGTGTATGTGTGTGTGTGTGTGTGTGTCCATTACCTATAGACTCCGAAACGGCTGAACCGATTTTCTTGAAAATTTACACAGTTGTACTATAAGCGTCTGCGAGTGTTCTTAGCTAGGTTTTGTGTCGAGGTCCGCTCAATAAATATCGAAAGGCAATAATCAAAAAAATTGGGTTATAGAAGGAGTGGTCCGATTTTAATCAAATTTGATACACTCATAGACAAAGACATAAGAAATGATATTCAGAAGTTTCAAGGTGGCAGTTCTTACAATATCTGCCTGTATATCTGCATTTTTTTCAGCCGTTTTATTTTAGTTTTTGCTTCGGGTTTGGCTCTAAGTAGGTATTATTGTAGTTCTTAGTTTCAGCCATGACACCATTTACTCAGAAAACTTATTTAGCCTTCAAAATTCAGTTTATGACAAAAAAAACTTATTTGATATTGATACCATGAAATCAAAATCTGACTTACATCCATTCATTTTGATTTACATCCACACTACAAAAGTGTGCATTTTGTTTCAACACCAAAATTACAATGTCTCCTCAGGTGGTGAGGAGACATTGTAATTTCGATGTCAAAACAGAATGTACACTTTTGTAGTGGAATTAATTTGTACATGTTCTAAACTATAATTTATAATAAATATTCACAGATCTATATTATATGTTGAGCACTGTTTTAAATTAATGTTTTGGACATTGTAACTTTTTCTTCATTCCTTATTAACTTGGATACATATATATATATATATATATATATATATATATATATATATCCAAGTTATTGGGCGCGTATAATGATATATGCTAAAAAGTCTCTCTACTTCCACCGAACGGCCATAGCCCAGGGGTAGAGTGGCTGACTGACGCCATTTTGGTCGGGTTTCAATCCTGGGTAAAAAAGCAGTCGGAGTCTAACCGTACTAATGAGCCGTTTTACGGCGAAACAGATCTGTTTGCGGATGACAATATTTACGCTCTCACACCCTGATTGAGCTCTCTGGAAAAATAGTAGACTTTGATAAACAGTAGCTACTCTGGCATGTACGCATCGCTCATTCAGTGAAATGAATTAGACTGACCTAGCTATTGTGCGCGTATAATGATATTCGCTAAAAGTCTGCCTACTTCCACCAAATGCCTATAGCCCACGGGTAGAATGCCGATTGACGCCATTTCGGTCGGGTTTCAATCCTGGGTAAAAAAGCAATTGGAGTCTAACTGTACTGATGAACTGTGATACAGCGAAACAGATCTGTCTGCGGATGACAATATATATATATATATATATATATATATATATATATATATTGATTATTTAATTACTTAGTTGTTGGTCATAATAAAATTAGACCAGTACACAGTTGTATTAAAAGTGTTCAATACAATTATACTGTAGAACTTTTGAATATTCTTAATTTGTAAACTTGACCTATGTTTCTACCATTTGATATCTTCAGGCAATTTGCAATAACTGATTTTATCATTTTTTGAAGAACGCTCATGTAATGGTTATTTTTTTTTTAGCACTCATGTAACAGGGAGTTTTTGAACACTCAGTTTTCAAAATTAGAAGAAATTAAAATGTTTTCATCTATGGCTGTATGAACCTAGCAGGTATTTTATAATATGATTGCACTAAGTCATAATTTCTGTTCTGTAACCATACCATAAATACCTATTAATTAAGAAAATTGACGTTAAACCAAAAACAACAAGAATAATGAAAGGGAAGGGCAAAGAAAAAAGGGGGAAAAACATGATTTAGAAACTATATAAAATCCTTGTGTCAGCAGAGAAAAGGTTTTCATAATGATATACAGACTGATTCCAAAATCTTTAAATGATTATTGAAAATTGGAACCAGCTCTATAAATAACTCTAATCCTTTCTTATAAGACTTGGCGAATGCTATATTCTCCACTAAATGTTGAGCAATAGCTGAATCCATATTTGTAGAGGGGAGGTTTCACATGTTACTTATTTGCCAAGTCTTATTTTTGAAAGCACGTACTGAATAATCCTCATTTCTAAATATAAGGTGGTACACCCAATATAACCAGCAGCACACTAGCAATTATATTCATAAATTAAATTCATAAACAAAATTACACAATTTGATGTAGGGCAAACTATCCTTACAAAAAGAGGAAAATGCAGACCTAGTATGAAAATTACAATGCCGAGCTACAGATAGAAAACAATTAGAAACTGACTTATTGATCTGCTTTACTAATCTTTGGTTGTAATCCCCAACCCAAGAAACCTTCAAATATACTGGATACTTGGAAGACTCCAGTACTTTAACTTTTTTAATATTCTTAAATCTTTACACAAAGCTTCATCCTTTACTATGGAAGTTGAGAAGGATAATTGCTTATCTTTTTGGGACATTGTTGTTGAGTCTAGTAGAGGGGGTTCCTATATGAGTATCTGTCATAAACCAATCTTTACTAACCTGTACATGAACTGGTGTGTGTTTGCACCTACATTGAGGAAAATTAGCCTTATTAAAACCTTAATATACAGGGTGCTCAAAATTTGTTCCCCTATAAGACTGGACTCTGAATTGGAGAATATCAGGGAAATCTTCTTGTTTAATTGCTATCCAGAAGCCCTTATTAATTATATTATTAATAAGAAAAGAAGTGAATTTTATTCTCCTAAAGTTATGGAACCTTCTAAGTAGCTGGTATATTTGAAGGTTCCATGAATTGCAAATAAGAGCCAAAGGTTAGTTAAGCAGATCAATAAAATGGTTTCTAATTGTTTTCTGTCTGTTGCTCTGAATTGTATTCTTTGAACTAGGTCTGTGTTTATGTTGTTTCATAAGGATAGTTTGCCCGACATTAAATTGAGTAATTTCGTTTATGAATTTAGTTGCCAGTGCACTGCTGGTTATATGGGGTGTACCACCTTACATTTAGAAATGAGGGTTAATCAGTATGTGCCTTCAAAAATACGATTTGACAAAATAAGTAACATGTGATAGCTTCCCTCTACAAATATGAATTCAGCTATTGCTCAACATTTAGTGGAGAATATGACAATAAATATAAGTACAACAGTCCAAACAATGTAAATAATATAAACAACTCATCTCAAAAATATGAACAAAAATATAAACAAATACATATATATATATATATATATATATATATATATTGTTTAATATTTAGTTTTTGGTCATAATAGGGTTAGACCAGTACACATTTGTATTAAAAGAAGTTCAATACAATTATATTGTAGAACTTTTGAATATTTTCTATTTTTAATTTTGCTACCAGGTTTTCTACTATGAGTGGTGTCTTCAGGCGATTTTTAATAACTGATTTTACCTTTTACCATTTTTCTTTTTAAGAACGCTTTTGTAATGGTGTTTTATTTGAACGTTTACGTAGCAGGGAATTTAAAAATGTGCAATTTTTAAATTAAGACACCATAATCCATTTTAGTTTAAAAATTGCACATTCGTAAATTCCCTGCCATGTGCACATTCAAATAAAACACTGTTACAAGAGCGTTCTTAAAAAGAAAAATGGTAAATGGTAAAATCAGTTATAAAATTTGCCTGAAGACACCACTCATGGTAGAAACTTGGATAGCAAAATAACTCGTTTAAAAATGGAAAATATACTTATATATATATATATATATATATATATATATATATATATATATAGTGTATTGAGGCAGCAAATAATTTTCTAAACATATGCTGTTAAATATAAGAGACAATGAATGTCTATTATGTTTAATCATGAGCCATTCTAAACGTCGTATTTTGGCTTTAATTTCAGTTGAAAATAAAGACAAAAATTCTCCAACATTTGGATAATTATTTATTGATTTGCTTTTAAGCTTTCGGCTCACATGAGCCATCTTCAGAGAGGTTATTTAGACTGAAATATAATAACATCCACCATCACCTACGATTTTATTTTGTGTTGACATAAAACTCCGCTTGGCAATGGCAATAGTTACCAAAAATAATAAATGCAGTTCTCAAATTTGCAATGCAGTTTTATGACGTCACACCGCGAGATAGCATGAAATGACAACAAAACCATGTAGTCAAATGCAATGTAATATGTAATGTCTGGATTTAAAGGTGATTTTATTGAGTGTTGGTTGTTTAGATTTGATGTACATGGCCTCCAATATCTGCAGGTTCCTCTTACTGTGTGTATGAGTAAGGATAACCATATATATGAACCTGCGACCCCTATCTACTTATGGGAAGCTACCATTTGATCTGGCAACGTCTTAGACCGCTCAACCACAAATGACCTCTAGTCTAAACGAGGTTTTAATCAAACCTATATAACATATATATATAGGGGTCGCAGGTTCGAATCCTACCAAATGACACACATTTTCATAATAAATATTTATTGTAAATAATCAGGCCAGTAGATATAAATATATAATACTGTTCAATTAAAAACAGAATATCTACTTAAATACGAGTATCGATAAAAAATAATGTTCAAACAATTCATTTCAAATTGTCGGTTGTTTATAACCAAGTTTCATTAAAATTTGTTAATTTCCGTAACATGTTTACATTTGTTGACATTACGATACATTTCAGAGCAGGTATGGTTGTTGCAATAAATCGAAAATTGTGTGATATAGACTTGATTAAAACTTCGTTTAGACTAGAGGTCATTTGTGGTCGAGCCATATATATATACATATATATATGTATAATTCTCTATTTAGGCAGAAATTAATGTTTTACACAGGTTTTATTGAGGAGAACTGAAAAGGCACTGTGATTAAGCTTTTTATTTGATTTTTTCTTGTATTCATGCAAGTGATTTCTTTTCTGGACATAGAGTGAGTAAAAACTGTACAAATGATAATTGGCTAACCTATTAGCCATTATGTAGAATTTTTTTGTATATATAAGTACTATATTTTGGTGTTTTATAGAGCTATTCAACCACATCCAACAATTTTTATAGTTAGATGGTCACTTCTGATGTTTTAATCAAAATGACCACTTAACTTTTAAAATACATTTTTACTTCACAACATGATAAAATAACAAAAATGCAATCTGTAGTATACATTTTTCACTCATTTTGTGCTTCATTGCATGCAGAAAGCACTTTATGTTATCTTACAAGGTTTTCATTAATTCTATATTTATATTTCAGTTTTGTCTGTTACATTAACAATGAGCCTGCTCAAATAAAGATATGAAATAAATGCTTTAAAAATATTCTAAAAAGCATATTTATAAAAAGCTTAGGAAATAATTGAAGATTTTTTTCTTTTAACTAATTTTGGATATGAAAGATTTTAGAATGAGGCCAGTAGCTTTACATTTTTAATATTTTCAGGTTTTGTAATGAGAATTAAAAGTTGTCTTGGATTGAATTCTTGTCTGTGAGTAATTTTCCATTAAATATGTCTTCCCTCTTTACTTGGTTTAGAAAAAAAAAACAAATTATGTTTTGATCTGAGGCAGTTATGCATAAAAAAAGTTAAAAAATGATTTTACTTTGCACTGTTAAGCTAACAAGTTAATTTCACTTTTCTATCTTGCTATTTCATCTAAAATTTCATTTAATTATGTTAAATGTGGATGAGATAAATTATAATTAGACATCTTAATCTCAGTCTTCTGTATTTAATTTAGTTTAAAATTTAATTTAATATTAAATGCTGATGTGATAAAATGAACCAACAATGATAAGAGACAAAGAAATTATTTGAAACAAGAAAATGCTGCGGAAACTTGATTGCATACGCAGGGTATAACTAGCCATAAAATAGGTGAGTAACCTTAATACTTCTTCAAGATGAGCATCTGCATGCAGTACTGAATCATATAGGGAGATACATGCTCAGGGTCACCCTCATTCCTTCATCTTAGTTTTCATACTTTGATGACGTTATCACGTTAAAATATCTGGTGATGTAGACTACAAAAAAATTATCCCTCTTTTCTCTATGTATTATGAGTCAAATTATTGTGACAGAGAATTATTATTATTATTATTATTATTATTATTATTATATTTTATATTATATTATTATTATATTTTATATATATATTTTGCTGTTTCCACCAGCATTCTAATCTTGATTTGTTATATTCACAATGTTTTGGCCATTGTAATCTCCAGCCTGCTCCCATTATTTATATCAGAAAATTTTTGACATGAGCAATTATTATTATTATTATTATTATTATTATTATATATTTTGCTGTTTCCACTAGCATTCTAATCTTGATTTGTTATATTCACAATGTTTTGGCCATTGTAATCTCCAGCCTTCTCCCATTATTTATATCAGAATTTTTGACATGAGCAATTATTATTATTATTATTATTATTATTATATATTTTGCTGTTTCCACTAGCATTCTAATCTTGATTTGTTATATTCACAATGTTTTGGCCATTGTAATCTCCAGCCTTCTCCTATTATTTATATCAGAATTTTTGACATGAGCAATTATTATTATTATTATTATTATTATTATATATTTTGCTGTTTCCACTAGCATTCTAATCTTGATTTGTTATATTCACAATGTTTTGGCCATTGTAATCTCCAGCCTTCTCCCATTATTTATATCAGAATTTTTGACATGAGCAATTAATTATTATTATTATTATTATTATTATTATATATTTTGCTGTTTCCACTAGCATTCTAATCTTGATTTGTTATATTCACAATGTTTTGGCCATTGTAATCTCCAGCCTTCTCCCATTATTTATATCAGAATTTTTGACATGAGCAATTATTATTATTATTATTATTATTATTATATATTTTGCTGTTTCCACTAGCATTCTAATCTTGATTTGTTATATTCACAATGTTTTGGCCATTGTAATCTCCAGCCTTCTCCCATTATTTATATCAGAATTTTTGACATGAGCAATTATTATTATTATTATTATTATTATTATATATTTTGCTGTTTCCACTAGCATTCTAATCTTGATTTGTTATATTCACAATGTTTTGGCCATTGTAATCTCCAGCCTTCTCCTATTATTTATATCAGAATTTTTGAAATGAGCAATTATTATTATTATTATTATTATTATTATTATTATTATATATTTTGCTGTTTCCACTAGCATTCTAATCTTGATTTGTTATATTCACAATGTTTTGGCCATTGTAATCTCCAGCCTTCTCCCATTATTTATATCAGAATTTTTGACATGAGCAATTATTATTATTATTATTATTATTATTATTATTATTATATGCTTTGCTGTTTCCACTAGCATTCTTATCTTGATTTGTTATATTCACAATGTTTTGGCCATTGTAATCTCCAGCCTTCTCCCATTATTTATATCAGAATTTTTGACATGAGCAATTATTATTATTATTATTATTATTATTATTATTATTATATGCTTTGCTGTTTCCACTAGCATTCTAATCTTGATTTGTTATATTCACAATGTTTTGGCCATTGTAATCTCCAGCCTTCTCCCATTATTTATATCAGAATTTTTGACATGAGCAATTATTATTATTATTATTATTATTATTATATATTTTGCTGTTTCCACTAGCATTCTAATCTTGATTTGTTATATTCACAATGTTTTGGCCATTGTAATCTCCAGCCTTCTCCCATTATTTATATCAGAATTTTTGACATGAGCAATTATTATTATTATTATTATTATTATTATTATATGCTTTGCTGTTTCCACTAGCATTCTTATCTTGATTTGTTATATTCACAATGTTTTGGCCATTGTAATCTCCAGCCTTCTCCCATTATTTATATCAGAATTTTTGACATGAGCAATTATTATTATTATTATTATTATTATTATTATATATTTTGCTGTTTCCACTAGCATTCTAATCTTGATTTGTTATATTCACAATGTTTTGGCCATTGTAATCTCCAGCCTTCTCCCATTATTTATATCAGAATTTTTGACATGAGCAATTATTATTATTATTATTATTATTATTATTATTATTATTATATGCTTTGCTATTTGGACTAGCATTCTTATCTTGATTTGTTATATTCACATTGTTTTAACTGTTTTTAATCTCCAGTCGTCTTTCTTTATTTATATCAGAATTTTTGACATGAGCAATTATTATTATTATTATTATTATTATTATTATTATTATTATTATTATTATTATATATTTTGCTGTTTCCACTAGCATTCTAATCTTGATTTGTTATATTCACAATGTTTTGGCCATTGTAATCTCCAGCCTTCTCCCATTATTTATATCAGAATTTTTGACATGAGCAATTATTATTATTATTATTATTATTATTATTATTATTATTATAGGCTTTGCTATTTGGACTAGCATTCTTATCTTGATTTGTTATATTCACATTGTTTTAACTGTTTTTAATCTCCAGTCGTCTTTCTTTATTTATATCAGAATTTTTGACATGAGCAATTATTATTATTATTATTATTATTATTATTATTATTATATACTTTGCTATTTAGACTAGAATTTTCATCTTGGTTGTGACACTCACAATATTTTGGCCATTATACTCTTTTTTTCTGGCATTTGTCATTTTATGAGTTAACTTTCTTAGAAATTCGAATCAAACTTTTTCATTTATTCTCACTTTCCAAACTTAGGGGATATTTCATATTTGTTAATAATCTTCTTCATATAGGCTGTGTCTTGAGTTTGAGTTTGAATTTTGTTTAACGGCATATTAGCCTCTATGGGTTATTTAATGCCAAAAAGGTGGGGATCTTAAGGTATTTTTTTTAATGTTCGGTTATAGTGAGAAGGTTGATTTAAACAGATTTTATTGAAAATATTTTTTTTATTCTTTTTTATTTTAGAATTTGTCTTCTAGTTTTGTATTCAAAAATGTTTTGCTGAGAATATTTTTTTTCCTTTAAAATGTGTTATAGTAATAATTTTTTCTTAAAAAATGTATTGTTGGTAAAATTTTTCTTTCAAAAATGTATATTTTTCTATAAAAGTCTATTTTTATGTATATATTTCTATAAAAGTCTATTTTTATACTTTCATGGTGTTTTGACCTCTGTTTGGGGGTTAACTATTTGCCCATAGATGGGACCCTAACAGGTGCTACCACTCCAGGTCAGAGTAGACCTGGGATGCAGTTTACCGTCATGCCCAGGAACATATGCTGTGACTCTTTGGTCTGCCAACTATTTGCACAAGTTTTTTAGTCATGCTATGTGCTGTTTTTCCTTTTTCCCTCTTGCCTTCAAATTTGTCCTGAAAGCATCAAATTTTCTAAGCTCTCTTTCCTCATTATATACCCTAGAAATGTCACCTTTTTATTCTGGTGTTAAATAAGTGCCTTTTATGTTTCTGTAATCTTTTCCATCATCATGTTTTGTGGGATAGGAAATTAAGAATTAAAATCAATCTTCTTTTTTCTACAAAAATTAACAGTGACTTGTGAAATCCTGGTTTTTCCCAAACAGAAAAAGGATTGACCATGTGCTTAAAGAAAAAGTTGAAACCGGATTTTACAAGTAGATGTTAAATTGATTTGCTAGACCAAAAAGGATTTCATGATCCAGTGTGAAAAATCTAAAGGATATATAAGTGACTTCAATCAAGGTCATTCAGTCTAAGATGGAAGCAGGAGAGACTACAAGCTAAAATGTAACAAGGCAGAAATTTCAAGTTGACCTGGGTATAAGGTCACGTTGCACATTGTCTTCTTTTTCCTTCTTTCTTGTGTGCTGATTCATTTTACTTCTCCATTCAAAGACATTCCTACCAAAAAAACACTTATACATACATATATACATATGAATTCTTTCCAACAAATTACTACTGGGAACAATTTCTTCAACCCTTGATATCCTTAACTCATTACTTGTTTCTTATTGAACATTAACTTCTACCGATTCTTGTTATTCATTCCTTTTAATAAATTTCTATTTTAACATGAAAAATGTATATTTTTATTCTTACACACTTCCACAAATATACACATTCCAACCTGCTGATAATCAACCTTCTGATGAAAACCTGATAATTCTAATGATAATTCTGAATAAAACTTGTAAGCTGTAGGGAGTTCAGTTATGTATGACACAAGGCCAAATCAAAGAAACATTAACCATCTCCTTATAGCTTCAGTTTCATTAAAACAACTAACAAGGAAGATTTTATTAATATTTTATTTAATTTTTCCAATATTCTTACATGTTTCATTTTTGCTGTAGATTAAAATAGTTTAAACATTGTGAATATAACAATTTTCTTTTTTAATCATATCACCTCGAGCAAGGCATTAACACCACTGATGTGCAGGGGGCTACATAAGAGTAAAAGGATTAGAGGAAAGTGAGGAGAAGGACAAACCAGTTAGAAAGGAGCAAGAGAAGGATGGGAATACAGGTGTGATGATAGTTGCAAAGGTGGAGAGAAAGGAAAGGATCTACAGGACAGTGTGGAAAGAACTAGGGTCAAGTAGTTAAGAGATGAGTATTGACATTGCATTTAAATTCCTGGAGGTTGTAGCCATCAGGAAAGCAAGAATAAGGAAGCGAGTTCCACGGGTGGGAAGTGCAGGAAAAGAAGCTGCAGGAGTGGAATTGTCGTCTGCATTTGGTTGATCTAACTGTGAAAGGGTGAGACCCAGTTGCCAGTCTGGTTGCACAAGTAAACACCTGTTGCGGAGGCACCAGTGACTTAAGTTCATTGGAGCAGAAGCCATGGAAGTATTTATAGAACAGACAAAGGGAAGCCACTTCTCGTTGATGGGAAAGTGGCTGTAGTCGAACTGCAAAGTCGGTACCTATCACATTACTGATTCTCCTTTGGAGCCTGTCAAGAACACGGAGATGAACAGCGGGGGGCACCTGACCATATATGGCAGCAGTACTCCATGCACAGACAAATGTAAAATTTATAATATATTATAGAACATGGAAGACTGCACACCTTGTTGTTTCTAATAATATTAACCCAATCAAACCAATAATATTATATATGTAATATATTACATAAAATTAAATATTATAATATTTACGAATAATATGTTTATCATTTTCTTTATATTACTTAAATATAACATTCTAATATATAAATAATGCATAAAATAATTAGTTGCAACATCCATACAAATTAATTCAATGAAAATTCTAACCTCAAAACTTATTACATACAAATTTATTTATTTATGTATATACATTATTTTGCTACAATTTAAATATCAAATATTTCATATTTTATATCAGTTACTAATCTTCTTCATATATGTTCTGTGTCCCTTTCGGACATGGACGATCATGTTTCTCCATGGTATCCTGTCTTTTGTAGCACTTAGTAAAAATTTTGACTTTTGCTAGCTTCCCTAATCCCTGGTCTGCCAACCATTCACACAAGTTTGTTAGGTAAGACATCTACTGTTTTCTTCTTGCCTTCAAAATTGTCCTGAGAGCATCAAATTTTCTAAGCTCTCTTTCTACATTATATACCCTAGAAATTTTTGTCAGTGGTATTATGTTTAGTCCATGATATTTTCAGCATTCCTCTGTAGAATCAGATTTCTGCTGCCTCAAATCTCCTTTTCATTTGTGAGAAAGTTCTTCAGCATTCACTGCCATATAGAAAAACTGATATTATATAAAAGTTCTGTACTCTTTTCTAACAAAATTTTCCTGTTTCTTAATACTATGCTTGGCTTTTGAAAGTTTCTGCACATGGATAGAAAATAAGTTAAATAAATATACAAAACAGAAAAAGACAAGGATGTGTCTTCTCACCAGATTTATTCAACTTATACAATGAGACAATTCTGAGAGAATTAGGAGTTCTCCCAGAATTCATTATTGACAGCCACAATATATGTAGGGTGAAAATAAATGAATGCAAGTTTTAAAACCATTATAATACAAAGTAAGCAACTCTGGATGTGCATTGTGGTGCATTGGATATTGGCTCGGAATGAGAAATCGGGGAGCCGAGTTTGAATTCCAGCTGAATTCATTGCATTCGCTTACATGCAAATACCATTGGGAAAGGTATTAATCCATCTATTCCTTGCAGTTATGGGTTAAATAACAGGATTGGGTCCTGTAACCTTGATTGCCAACCAGTCTACCGCAGAAATCAATGGCAACCTACTGTGGGATAATCTTCTGCCCAGTCAGTCATGTCTCTTTCGAGACATGATCGCCCAAGTGTGTATCATGTATGGCACTTAAGTGACTGAAGCAACTCTGAAAAACAAACATCATATATTTTAAAACAAAAGAGTATGAAATAGGATTTATGAAATTGCAACAAATTCCTCTATTTTGTTGTATAACCAAGGTCACACATTTGATCAAATTATCAACAGACTATCCATAACTTGAGATGTGCACTCAGTTTTAAAGAATATTTCCCACTTGAACAAATATCATGCAGTGTTTTTGTGGTTTCAAGAATTTACATCAGACAAGTAATTGTTGATAGAGCAAAAGGAACCTGTTTTAAATTGTTCCTTGTTTTATAAACTCTCACCATGATTAGTACAGGCTCCAGTTGACAGTCTGAAAATAGTTTCCAGAGAATGCTTTGTCAAAATAAACCAAAGCTTATATATATTCAATGTGTTAAAAAAAATAACATCATTACATATATTTGCATATATATATATATATATATATGATATAATGAATAAAGAACAAGACATGCATGTTTAATTTTTCTGAATATATACATAATTTCCTATAATTTACATAAATAATATTATTCTAAAAGTTAATAATTTGATATAATACAAACAAATTTATTACATTCTATACATAAAATATAATATTTTCAAATAATATTTTATCATCTTTTATATTACTTAAATGTAATATTTTAATATATAAATAATGCTTAAAAAAATTAGTAAAAAAATTATTACATTCAAATTTATTAATTTATAAAAAATGGCTACAAACATGACACTTGTATACATTATTTTGCTACAATTTTAGCAGAAATATATTTTGTTTTATCATATGCACATATACTAATGTCATTGTCCAACATACACTTTCATACATTTCACCATCCAAGATTTTCTCACAAACATACTTAAAAAATCATGAATTGTTTTAATACACTTGACACATGTATCATCACACATGCATACATATAAACAGACAAGAATTCCAATACATACATCTACTGACATTTAAAATGTCTCTTACTGTATTAGACATGACACATATTTTACCAGTAAGAGTCAAACGCCAAACAACATTCCCAATATAATGTCTCTTTGTATTTTTTTTTAATTTTTCAACTCTTGCTTTTAAACAGATTTCTGAAGGAGCTGTAATAAAAGTGAAACATGTTAGATTAAGATACATTTTCTACTTTGTTCTTTATTCATTTTATCATCTTGTTGAATTTCAATCCATATATTCAATTCAATATATATATATATATATATATATATATATATATATGGCTACATAGGTTTTGTCTATAGTTCAATTCACAATCTTCCACTGTCTTTTGAACAGGGGTAGAGTTTTATCCATTGTCCCCTGTTTAGGATTGAGTTTTCTTTCATTCTCAGCCACTCCCAGTAGCTGCTAGCATCTTAGTGGCCTTATTGCATTGTCTGGGGTAAGATGTTTAACAAAAAATTATGTGAGAAAATTGTGTGTCAATAGAAATTCGCAGACATATGGAAGCAATAGAACTTTGGAAATACCCAAAAACTGCAACTGCAGCATAAGACTGGAAAGAAGAACATTTTTTGCAGCAAAGAATGCAGCACCACAGTGCAGTCAACAAGCATTGCAGGTAGTAAGAAATTTGAAAGTCCCAGTAGTTGCACAGCATTTGCATATACTTTATTTGGCACCATAAGAAAACTGTTTCTTTTTTAAATCAAAAGTGACATCAAAAGGTCAACATTTTTCATCTGATGTCAAAACTGAGGTTGGTGGACACAATTTGAGAAGTAAACAAGAAACTTTGTACTGGAAAGGTGAATAGAAAATTCGGAAAGATTTCTAGCACTGAATGATCATACTGAAAAATGAACTTGTAATTTTAAAGAGAAATAAATTTCCTTCATTTTGATACCAGTTTGATTATCCTATCTTGTCTAAAACATATTTTACAGAATTGTTAATCTTTTTTACATAAATATATATATATATATATATATATATATAGGATTAACACAAATATTTTCAATCTCTCTCAACTTTACAGTTTTGAAGTCAGACCATGCAGTAATTGCTCTGTTGACTTATCAGGAAAATTAACTGTTTATTTTCTTGTTTTTTGCCACTTTTATATTCAGTTAGAATATAATTTATGCACTTTTTATTTGTGCAAAAATTATTTCTTTTTCTTTTATTGTGTGTGTACGTGGTGTGTGTGTATGTGTGTGTGTGTGTGTGTGTGCATGCATGTGTGCACATGTACATGTGTGTCTGTGTGGACAGGTAGAATGTTGTGGATATTTCTCCTTTTCATCATTTTTTTTTGTCTATATATAACCATATTGGCTTTACAACATTTTCTCTCTTTCAACTTTAAGTGTCAGAAACAAATGTAGCAATCCGGCATATTAATAGTTCTGTTTATATATATATATATATTAATGGATTTATTTTTAATTCAACATTTCTTATAAAAATTCTATTTCCAGAAGATCATATGGCCATTTCAGCGAATGAAATTTACTTCATCGGCAATCTTAAACATTATGAAAAATACAATTATTTGCTTGTGTGTGTGTGTGTGTGTGTGTGTGTGTGTGTGTGTGTGTGTGTGTGTGTGTGTGGTTAAACGCAACAGATTTAAGTGTAGCAAAAAGAAAAGGAAAATGAAATGGTAGTGAGGAAGAGAGAATAAAAGAAAAATGAGTAAAGGGAAATGAAGAAAGAAGAAGGAAATATTGTGTCAGATTGGCAGATAAAGGAATGTTGGCAAAAGGGTGGGGATAGTCAGGATAGATACATTAAAAATCATTTAATAT
The DNA here is from genome assembly GCA_037127315.1 of Ascarosepion bandense. Taxonomy (NCBI): domain Eukaryota; kingdom Metazoa; phylum Mollusca; class Cephalopoda; order Sepiida; family Sepiidae; genus Ascarosepion; species Ascarosepion bandense. The sequence continues at coordinate 5,727,359 of JBBBDQ010001373.1, forward strand.
ACCTCCACACACACATATATATATATTAATGGATTTATTTTTAATCCCATCATATTTGAAATGCTATTATAATGGATACTCATAATTGAAATAGAATTATATTTTTGGTTTAAACAGTTTGCTTTATGTCTATTGTCTATAAATCTTAATAAATTCTACAAATCTTAATAAAGATGTGTTGTGCCCTCTGCCATGGATCAAATACACATCGCCCTTTGAAGGAGAAACCAATGTTTAATTTAGTGTGTTTTACAGCTTGGCTATGAAGTTTGTCACAGTACAGCAAGTTTCTATTCACCCTTTATATATATATATATTTTTTTTTTCTTTAAATCATTTCACCCCAAACAAGGCATTCCACTGCCACTATTGTGCAGGGGGTTACATAGGGGGAAGTGGTGAGAAAGAGTGGTTAGTTATGGGAAATGTCAGAAGGAGGGTGATAGACGGGTAGGGATATAGATGGGAAGAGTGTTTAAGAGAAAAGATGTGAGTTAGTGTGATAGGAGGTGTCTATTGACCTTACATTTAAACTCCCAGAGATTGTAACTGTCAGGGAAGCAAGTATATGGAAGGGAATTCCACAGGCAGGAAGTGCAAGAAAAGAAGCTGTTGGAGTAGAAATTGCGGTTACATTTTATCGGTTTAACTGTAAAAGGGTGGGACCTAGTTGCTAATCTAATATCTTGTGCAAATTTGTACCTAGTGGGTACCAGTGATCTAATTTCATTGAAGCAGAAGCTGTGAAAGTATTTATAGAAGAGTCACAGGGAAGTAAGGTCACGCCTGTGAGAGAGTGACTGCAGGCAGTCTGCCAAGTCGGTATTGATCACATTACAGATTCTCTTTTGTATTTTGTCAAGAACCCTGAGGAGAATAGCAGGAGCACCCAACCAGATGTGGCAGCAGTATTCAATACATGGGTGGATGGTAGATTTATATTAGTGCAGGATAGTTTCAGATGGGAAAAACTTCTGGGCCCTGCACAGAGAACCAACTTTCATAGCAGCAGATTTAGCAATGGATTCGATATAGTCATTCCACTTGAGGTCTGCTGAGAGTGTGAGGCCAAGGAGGCACAGTGTTTTACTCTCTGGGAGGCAAGCCTGTTCCATGCTAATGGTAGGTAGGTATGATTTTCTATGATGGTTAATTGATCGCAGCTTTGTTTTGGAAGCACTAAAGTTTACGAGTCATTTCTTACCCCAGTCCACTACGGATTGGAGGTCCTTTTCAAGCTCAGCAGTGAGATTCGCTTTGTCGCCCACACTAGATTTTTGGTCGAGGTGAGAGTAAACTGTGGGGTCATCGGCGTACATGCCTACTTGGGATCTTATGGCATCAGGGAGATCATTAATATAGATCAGAAAGAGTGTAGGACCTAGGATAGAGTTTTGAGGGACACCCGTGTTCGTATGGTAGTTCTGGGAGGCATGTCCATTTAATACCACCTTCAATGTGCAGTTAGAGAGGAAAGACTGGATTAGGTCAAACAAATGTCCAATCATACCATAGCTCCGCAGTTTGCGTAGGAGGCCAGTGTGTCAGACTCTGTCAAACACCTTAGAGATATCCAAGGCAACAGTTCCAGCTTTGCCATTCTTGTCAAGAGTCCGGTATATATACTTGGTGATGGTCGTTAGCATATCAGCAGTAGACCTGGTGAAGTGGAAACCATACTGTTTGTTCGAGAGATGCTGAACCACCTCGGCATTGATAATGGCTTTGAACACTTTGCCAAAGATTGGAAGAAGGCTGATAGGGTGGTAATTTGCAGGGTCCGATGGTTCTCCAGTGTTCTTAAATATAGGAACTACAGAGGAAGACTTTCAACAAGCAGGAAAGCAGGAAGCAGATAGGCAGAAGATGTAGAGCTTAGAGGGGACAGAGGAGAGTTCAGGGGTGCATTTCTTCAAGAATATGATTGGGATTCTATCCCCTCCGCTCGCTTTGTGGGGGTCAAGTTTTGAGATTATGTTAGAAACCAGGGAGGGTGTAATGTGGATGTTATTCAGTTGAGCCTCAGTTCTAGGTGGGAAGTCAGGTGTAGAAACTCCAGATGAATCCAGCGAGCAAAGCATTCAGCCTTGTCCACTGAGGAGGCAAGGACTTCAAATTCATTGATTAGTGGGGTATTGAGGACTTACTCTTGTTAAGCACGCTTTTACAGAGTCACCAGTAGTCTTTGGCACCAAACTTAGAGGATGCTATGTGTTGCTTCATTCTGGCAGCAAACAACATCTTAGCTTTGTTAAGTATCTATTTACACTTATTACAAGCTGAGGTGAAAAGGCGCCTGTTTTGGTCCGACGTGTAGCTATGATAGAGCCAGTAGAAATGATTCCGATGGGCGATGGCGGCCGAGCAAGTGGGCGAGAACCAGGGAGATGAATGAGATTTAAACTGAAATTTCCTGGCAGGGATGAAAGCATCGATGCCAGCCTTAACCCAGTCTTTGCACAGTCTTTGACGGGAAGACTAAAAACATTGTTCCAAGGGACATCACAGAGGAAGTCTCAGAATGAATCCCAGTCTGCTCTTTGGTAGCAGTAGGATATTCTGCTGGTCTGGGTTTCTTGGGTAGGGTGGGAGTGGAATGAGATATTGACGTGGTCAGAGTTTCCGAGAGGGCAGAACTGTCTAGTAGTGCAAGAGTCTGGGATGGAAGTGAAGCAGAAGTCTAGTAGTGAGTCCCTTCTGTTAAGGTTATTGGAGAAACACCTGGGGAAGTATACCACTTGCGTAAGGGATTGAGTGATTGAAAAATTTATGGTGTGGACACCAGCAAGGTCGGTGACAGAGTTCTCCAGCCACTTGGTGTGGTGGGCGTTAAAGTCACCAAACACAAATATATGGGCAAATGGATGAGAAGAAATAGCCTTGTCAATATTGTCAGAAATGCTATCAAGTACCAAACAGTCAGAAGAGGACGGGAAGCAGTAGAGAAAGAAGAGATAGCTAACCGAGCTTAGAAGTGAGAGACAGAAGCACATGAAAGAATGATTCAGTGATTCAAGGGATGTCACCCAGGCTAGGGGGAGGTGTTCACTGACATAAACACCAGACTCAACGTTGCTTAACTTTGGTGATCGAATGAGAACTGGTGTATTCAACGTGATATGACCGTATGCATATATATATATATATATATATACTACAATCTTCATTGCAATTTTATTGTATGCGTAAAACAAATTATCATGTTGTTCTATGATTATTTTACAGTTAAGAGCTTATTTTATGCCAAAATAAAAGGAAGTATATTGTAGTTACTGAAATCTTATCATTTACTTAAAAAGAAAAAAACATAATATCTCATTTTAATATAGATCAAAACTTGTTGCCTGTAGTGTATATCAGCTAGCCAGTTAATTGCCATACATGATATATGCTTGGGCAATCATGTCTCTTTTGTTCCATAACTGAGTAGGTAGATTTTTCCAGTAGTATGCAACTACTTCTTCCTGCAGTAGATCAGTTGCCAGAAAAGGCTATAGAATTCAATCTGTTCTGTTATTCAACCCATAGAGATAGAGAAGAGATGGATTAATACTTTTCCTAAGTGTGTAAGTGAAGAAAATTAATTTGACTGGAATTTGAACTTGACTCTCTGATTTCTCATTTAAAGCTTATATCCATTACACCACACCACACTGCAACATAGTAATCATAAATACTGATCAATTTATCTTTAATTTGATATTTTTTTGCTTCTATTATTATTATAGTGGATACTCATGTTTGAAATAGACGATCCATGGTTATTTTTACTTTAAACAATGTGCTTTGAGAAATCTTAATACCGAAAATATGCTCTGCAGCAGGGATTGAACTTGTGTCTCCTTTTTTATGAGAATATATATATATATATGTGAACAATTATATATTATTGCATATATATATAATTTAATTTAATTTAATTTTAATTTAATTATATTATACTCTACAATATTTGTTGTACTGAGCACTTTTTCAAAAAATTAAATACCAGAGAACTCGAAATTCTGAAACTGTTGTTTCTCTTTCCCTGGTTTTATATATATATATATATATATATATTTAGTATATCGAGGCAGCAAGTAATTTTCTAGACATATTCTATTAAATATAAGAGACAATGAATGTCTATTATGTTTAATCATGAGCGTTCTAAACGTCGTATTTTTGCTTTAATTTCAGTTGAAAATAAAGACAAAAATTCTCCAACATTTGGATAATTATTTATTGGTTTTCTTCTAAGCTTTCGGCTCACATGAGCCATCTTCAGAGAGGTAGTTTAAACTGAAATATTATAAAATCCACCATCACCGACGATTTTATTTTGTGTTGACATAAAACTCCGCTTGGCAACGGCAATAGTTACCAAAAAGAATAAACGCAGTTCTTAAGTTTGCGATGCGGTTTTATGACGTCACACCGCGGGATAGCGCGAAATGACAACAAAACCATCTAGTCAAATGCAATGTAATATGTTATTTCCTGTTTTAAAGTTGATTTTATTGAGTGTTGGTTGTTTTGATTTGATGTACATGGCCTCCAATATCTGCAGGTTCCTCTTACTGTGTGTATGAGTAAGGATCACCGTATTGTTGACCAAAATCTGTCTGATATTACCTACATGTTTATGTTTTTCAGAGAAATGTTGTTTAATAGTACTCTGATCAGAAAGATGACATGTAAGTCTACGGGAGAGCGTGGTTGTGGTAAAACCAATATATGTACTAGGTTTTTGAGTAGTATCAGAGATGCAATCTCTGAATGGGCATGTAAATTGGTACACTACATTGGTTTTTTGTAAAGAATTTAGTTTAGTGCCTGTTGGGTTATTATAGACTATGAGGTCAATTGTTTTAAACTTTTTATAATATATAATGAGTTTAATTTGATTATTACTTTCGACTGGTTTAACATTTCTACGTATTATGTTTTTGAGAGTTTTTTCATCATGTTTATAATTATTTTATAATTATAATTATTATTTATTTGGTTGCAATAGTATAAGTTAATAAGTTAATAACTATATATAATATATATATATATATATATATATATATAGTCATTTGTAGACAGATCTGTTTTGCTGCATCACAGCTTATCAGTACAGTTAGACATCTAATTGCTTCTAGCCAGGATTATAATAATATAGTAACATATATATATATATGTTACTATCATTATTAGATATTAAATCAGATGGTTGTTATGGATCAGTTCATAATAGGTACTGGATGATTGCATAGTGCATGAAAGTTTGTGTCATGATATAGACATAGATTAATATATTTATTTATTATTATATACTTAATAGCTCTATTATATTACATGGAGCACTGTTTTATTAACACAAAAAATATTTATATATGTGCATTTACTTGTGTTTATATGTATGTTTATTGATATATATATTTATATATATATATGTGTGTGTGTGTGTGTGTGTGTGTGTGTGTGTGTGTGTGTGTGTGTGTGAACTCCACTAAACTTACCGATATCTGTACACAGAAATAATTTGCATTCATCTGCACACAGAAAAATGCAGTCCTTTATAAATGCATATGGATGAACATATAGACAGTATATGGTGAACGTGTTCAGAGATATAAAGACAAGTACTCATGCAACGAAGGCTTTGAGATATTCATCTGCAAAATATATTATGCACAATAGACAAAGAGAAGTAAAGGTAAGAAAAAAAGTAACAATAAAGGAAAAAAAAAAGTAAAGGTAACAAAAATAAAAAGGAAAGCTAAAAAAGCCCCAAAAGGGAAAATTCCTCAGAATGATTGTGATAATGGTATGCCAAATGGTTAGACTTTTAACCAAGTAACCCTAACCAGAAGACACAATTTACAAAAGCTACACCATAAAATAAGTAAATTAAGCTGTATCTTCACTCACCTGATACAAGCCATTGGCAGTTTTCAGTCCCTTATCTAAAATCCACCCCAGGATATAATTCCTTTCTTGATCTTCTTCTGAGAGTTTAATGGTGACAAGGGTTTTGTACACAGGCCAAACTGTGGTGTCAGGTTGAAATGTTGATTGCTAAGAAGGACATGTGAGGATTCCTGTGTTCTACAGCACATTTGCATCAAAGACCACTCTCACAGTTGACACTGAGCTATTTTTCTCGTCTTCTTACTGCATAATAAATAACAATACAGTGTGTTTTTGCATTGTACGGTGAATCTATGGTGGGGGGTCATTAAAAACAGTGTCAGCCAATAATGGAAATGTTTCTTTTTTCTCAACCTTTACAGTAATTTATGACTTTTCAAAAATATTTTTATTTGTTCATTATATTTTTTCCATTACTTTTTACAATATAGGCTTTGAATGTTAATATTCTTTTTAATATTGTCTTTTTATTCAATGATGGTTGGAGAGAATATAAACTGTAACTACTGATAACATAAACCTTTACAGATGCATAATTTTTTTTGGCAATGTCATTAAACATTCTCTCATTATTTGCAGGTTATTATAATTCTTTTTAATATTGTCTTTTTATTCAATGTTGGTTAGAGATGGCACGAACTAAAAGGGAATCTAATATTATATTATTTGAATATTATCATTATTCTTTCTAATATTGTCTTTTTATTCAAGGTTGGTTGGATACAGCATAGACTAAAAAAGGAATCCTTAGTACTGTCTTATATTATTTGAATGTTATTATTATTCTTTCTAATATTGTCTTTTTATTCTATGTTGGTTGGATACAGCATAAACTGAAAACAACTCTTTAATACAGTGATATATTATTTGAATATTATTATTTTTAACATTGGCTTTTTTTTAATGTTGGTTGGAGTCAGCATAAACTGAAACTACAGATGGCATAAACCTTTACAGTTGGGTAATTTTCTTTTTCTTTCTGGCAATGTCATTAAGCATTGTCTTATATATATATATATATATATATATATTATAAATTATACTTTAGAACATGTACAAACTACAATCTACTACAAAATGTACACTTTTGTAGTAGATTGTAGTTTGTACCTGTTCTAAAGTATAATTTAAAATAAATATTCATTGGTCTATTTCTATATTGAGCACTGTTTTAAATTGTTTTGAATGTTGCAAATATTTCCTTCATTCCATATTCATTCGTATATATATATATAGGATTAATGTGAAGAAGTTTGTCATTTAATTGAACAGAGTCATTAAAGTTTTGAAGTTTCATGAAGACACCATTATGATGTCTTCACATGTCAGGGATTCATTTCAATCTGCTGTTATGTTCTAATTTTTTTTCTTATTTAAATGGTACTTGGTGAAATTTAATATTTTGGTATGTGAGTGGTTTGACAGGTTGTTAATAGCTTTGGATTGATTTTCTTGCATTAAAGTAAAAAATGTTGGCACTAAGCATTATCACAGCTCAAAACTCTATACATATATATATATAAATATGTGGTGTAGATATTGAAGAATCCATAAGAGTATCCTGTACATAAAGTGGTAGGATAACTCTCTTGGGAAAGGTATTAATCCGTCACTTCCCTCTAGTTATGGTTTGAATAATAGGACAGATTGAGTTCTATAGCCTTAGCTGGCAACCAGTCTACCATAGAAAACAAAGGCAAACTACTGCAGGATAATCTTCTTCCCAGTCAGTCATGTCTCTTTCGAGACATGATTTCCCAAAGCATGTATCACGTATGGCACTTCACTAATTCAATATAATGCTCTACTTTATTCTTGCTGAATTTTGTTTTGAGCACCTTTTTATTGTATCAGACCTTGGGAGCGATTGCTTTTTGCTTTTGTATATGTCATTATATATATATATATATATATATATATATATATATGTAATGACACATGCAAAAGCAGAAAGCAATTTCTCCCAAGGTCTGATACAATAATATATATATATAATTTATTAAAATAATATAATACAATAATATATATATATAAACTAATAAAATAATATATATAATTTATTAATATATATATATATAATTTATTAAAAAATTTAGATTATTGCAATAGGTAATACATATTTCACTGCATCCTGATGTTATCACGCCTCATCAGATCCAAATAGTACAACAGTTGAGGACCAACTGTTGTACCATTTGGGCCTGATGAGGTGTGATAATAACATCAAGATGCAGTGAAATATGTATTACCCATTGTAATAATCTAAAATCTTTTATAAATTATATTACTCTGTTAAATTAGATAAATGAATTTAACATTGAGTTCTCTTGAGTTTGTCTCTATCGGAATTTACCTGGATTGTATACCAAGTGTGCTATTTTATATATATATATATATATATATATATATATATATATATAATCATCTGCAGACAAGTCTGTTTGACTGTATCACAGCTCATCAGTGCAGCTAGATTATCATGTAGCTTCAAGCCAGTATCAAAATTTATCATTAGACATACATCTTACCACTGAGTTATCTGTGTAACAGCAGAGATAGGAAGCCTTCCCAATAGGTTATTTAAAGGATGTAGACAAATGCCAATCTCTGAAAGTGTTCAATTTGATTGCCAAACCAAACTGTGTTTAATTCTGTAATCGAAGAACGTAGTGTAAAGCCATAAGTAACCACCGTTTACATGAAATTTACCCTCTCTAAAGTTGTCTATTGACTAGCAAGAGCAATGTATAATCATCTACAGACAAGCCTGTTTTTACCACTGAGCTATCTGTATATATATATATATATATATATATATACAGTTTTACCATTTATATTGTTTGAACTGTTCTCCTCATTCTTATTGTCATATTCACATCATTTCAGCCATTGCAGGCTCCAGCCTTCTTTGTGGATATCTCAGTTTTAGTTTTTCCTTTAGTAACTCAACATATATATCTGTTTATTGTTATCTGTTTTTTTATCTGTTTTTTTATAATAATCCTTTCTAGTTTTCTAATCAGTTTCTTGATGTTAAATCATCAAGGAAAGTGCCATAGGTTTTTCCTACCCAAGTACTTTCTTTTGACCTTTTCTAATATCATACTCAGGAATGATTTACAAAGACAAAGTTATTCTAGCTATGATCATTGTGATGATGATTTTTGAAAACATACTCTGTTATAATTATAAAATTATTATAGCAGAGCATGTCCATGCCAGTTTTTAAATAATTATATTAAAACAATGGCTTTGTAATTTAAACACATCAAAAACTAAACTTCACTCCATTAATCATCTCAGAGATCCCCATCTGCCTTCCGTCATCAGGGCTGATGTTAACCTCCAGGAAAGTGACTTGTGTCTTATCATGCTAATGTTCTCAGCTGACATGAAGAGGAAATGCTATATTGAATCCGTTGCTAGGTCAGCTGCTAAGAAAGTTGGTTCACTGTGTTATGTCAGATAATTTTTCTCTCCAGAGTCTGCCATTCATCTATGTTTAGAATACAGCTGCTGCATACAGTCTGATGCCCTTGCTTATTTCTACAGTTTATCAACAACTTTGCAGGTTATTGAAAGCAAGAAAATATTTTTTGATTATAAGAATTTTGGGAAGGAGATAATAAAAGTTTAGCAATATAAGTCTTACTAATTAACCTATAACTGGGGGGAATATGAGGTAGGTTCATACCTTTCCTAAGGATATCTGTGTGTAAGTCAATATAATTAACCCAACAAGAATTGGAACTCTAAGCCATTATCCATTACACCAGGTGTACATCTAAGCTTACAACATCTGTTATTCTCTAGTGGTCACCACTCTAGGTATTCACCAAGCTCAATATTTCTTAACTTTGGTGATTGTACATGAACCAATGTTTTAATATATGACAATAAACCTCAAACAAAAACAGAATTAATATTTTTGTTGTAAATTCTAGTCATGCACCTTTGTTATTCATTTCAGTGTTCTCAACAGGCTCCAAAATAGAATTTGTAACATTATCAGCCCTGACCTGGCAGCTCAACTCCAGCCACTTTCTCATTGGCAGGATATGGCTTCCCTGGCAGGATATGGCTATCTGTTCGTCAAATATTTTCATGGTTTCTGTTCTGATGAGCTTAGCTCACTGATGCCCCCTCCACAATAATTTACTCGAGCAACCAGACTGGCAACAAGGTCTCACTCTTTTACAGTTAAATCAACTAAATGCAGCCTCTACTTCTACTCTAGCAGCTTCCTTTCTTGCACTTCCTGCCTGTGGAACTCCCCATTGTATACTTGCTTCCCTGATGGCTGCAATCTCCAAGAATTTAAATGCAATGTCGATTCTCATCTCTTGTTCACTTGACTCTCGTCCTTCCTTCATCCTTTCCCCATCACCCTGTGTATTTTGTTCTTTTCCTTTCTCACTCTACCCTCACAACTGTCTTCACATTGGTATTTCTAGCCTTCTTTTATCCTTTCTCTGACACCCCCTGTAACAGGTTTGTCTTTCTCTTTGCTCTCCTGTTTAAACTTTCACTCTTCTCTATGCACCAGTGGTAGTATCACCTTGCTTGGGGTGAAATGATTAAAAAAAATAAATGTATAAATTCAATTTCATCCTGTGCTCAGGTTTTATTCCAATTCTAATCATTGCTTTTGAAAACAACTATTAAGTGTTTGAGAGGATACAAATGAGAAAAAAAACTCATACTTAATATCAGATAGAGACAGCTGAGGTTCCTGGGACTCGTAATAAGGAAGGAGGGTCTTGAGAATCTAATACTCACAGGGTAGAAGGAAATAGAGACAGAGGAAAGCAACATGAGATATTTGACAGGCAAATGGATGGTGAAGCGGAGTTTGGAAGAAATACTAAGAGGAAAAATATTGAGAGCAACAAGAGACTGGGCCAAGTGGATGTTCATGATTGCCTGCATCCTGAAGGGACATGGCAGATGAAGAAGAAGAGGAAACCAAAGTGTGAAGGTAGTAAAAATAGTGATGTCTTTGGAAAAAACTTTTAACAAACAGATTTCTTGCAGGCATGTTTATCCATGTTCGCCAACTGGTGTTTCAATGTGATACGATTTGCCAATTTATTCAAACTTTATAAAATGATAAATAATAAAGATTTCCTTATCTGTGGGTTATATTTTAATAATTAATTAAGTTATGACTTTATTAATAAAAATTCTGGTAAATTTTTGTTTTAGGTCCTGAAGGCTTTTTCCCTTTCAAATGTATCCAAAATAGCATTATTTCTGTGCAAATGTATATGATGAACTCAAATCAACAATTAGTTATTGAAGAAACCTACCTTTATTGATCTTAGCGACCAGAAAAATATCGAACTTCATCTCGCACTTTTTGTCTTCCGTAACTCTCACGAAGTCATGTAATTAACTGCAGAATGACTTTTGGCGTAGGCAACAAATTTTGGCCTATTTACTTCCTTTACTAAGATTTCCACCTATTTACTTCCTGTAATGAAAGTAATACATGTAGAAAAAAAATAGCATATTACTTTCATTGCAGGAAGTAATTAGGCGGAAATTTCAGTAAAGGAAGTAAACAGGCTGAAAATAGGCCAAAATTGGTTGCCTAGGCTAAAAGTCATTCAGCAGTTAATTATATGACTGCATTAGAGTTATGGGAGACAAAATGAGCGAGATGTAGTTTGATTTTTTTCTGGTATTTCAGATCAATAAAGGTAGGTTTCTTCAATAACTTATTGTTGATTCGAGTTCAGCATATACATTTGTACAGAAATAATGCTATTTTGGATACATTTGAAGAGGGAAAAGCCTTCGGGACCTAAAACAAAAAATTACCATTCTTATATTTATTTCTTTATAAATTTGTAAGTGATAAATACTGCATTTCATTAGTTCAAACTGTATTAGTTTTATAGATATAAAATTATTCATGTAAATAAACAGACTAATAAATAAACAGTGATTAATATTTTTGTTGCAAATTCTCAAGAACAAAATATATGTATAAATTCATCATGGCATGTTTATCCATGTTTGCCGACTGATGTTTCAACATGATATGGCTGCAAGCCTGCACCAAACAGGAAATGCATATAATTTTCATATGATCTGAAATTGTTAATGCTGATTTAAACCAAACAAGCTTTCAAGTTTGCTTTGATATGTTATCAAATGGTATCATGTTTCATGTATTTTTTGTTTCTTTTAGTCATTTGCTTATCTTGGTAAATAACAACAAAAAAAAACTCATTCCTGTATATAACTGTGTTTGTGTACAAAACTCATTCCTATTTTCATCTTGTCTGGATCAGTCTCGTATATATTTGCTTGAAATTAATCCTCTGTCTAAATATGATCCGTATTTGATCAACTGATGTTGATTTTGGCAAGAACTGTTTTATTTATACATTTGCTTTTTTCATTATATATATATGTATATATAAGTCTTATTTCCAGCAAAATTTTACATGGGCTTGTGTATTTCATTGGTGACTGGAAACATACAACTGATAAAATCATTTACTTATTATTAACTATTGGCTTAATTAGTTCATAGTAAATTTCAAATGAACTTTAATTTATAAACTAGTCACAATTTTGTTAGCTTTTTTTTTATATATAATTATTTTACCCCAACCAAAGCAGTACTGCTACTGGTGTGCAGTGAATTACAGGAGAGAAGAGTGAAAAAAAAGAAGAAGGTACTGGGGGTGTCAGAGAAAAGTTAAGAGAAAGATGGGAATCAAGGAGATAAAAGATGGCAATTGATGCTGCACTTAAACTCTTGGAGATTGTAGCTATCCAGGAAGCATATATATAGAAGGAAGTGTGAGAAAAGAAACTGATAGACCAGAAGTGGTGGTTGCATTTGACTTTAAATTTGTGAGCACCTAATTGCCAATCCCGTCGGTGAGAGAGTGATTGAAGTCAAGCTGCCAAATTGGGATTGATTATATTGCAGATCACCCTTTTGTTGAGAACCTCGAGATGAATAACAGGAGCATCCAACCACATATGGCAACAGTATTCAATGCATAGACGCATAGTAGATTTATATATGTGCAAGATGGATTCTATTGAGAAAAACTTCTTTGCCTGACACAGTAACCCAAACTTACCTAATAAAAAATGATTTTGAAACACTTAAGTAGAGCTATTAACTTTGTAAGTGGTAATGGTAATATTAGCTGTTTCCTTTTGAAGAAACATTCGCTATTCATTGACTGAACAGCCAGTGCTGCTGTCAGTTCAAATTTATAAAATCTTTCTCTTAAAACAAATTTTCACAAAACAGGTTTCTCAAATCCATTGTTATTACTTTTTCTAGTAATGATGGCAGCCGCCTTCCTAACGTTTTGTTTGAAGTAGTGTAGAATGTTGACTTAAGGTCATGTCATGTTAAAACACCAGTTCTTGTATGATCCCCAAAGTTAAGCAATGTTGAAACTGGTCAGTACCTAAATGGATAACCACTTAAGAATACCAGATGTTATAAACTTGAATGTGCAGATAGTGTAATGGTAATGCATTTGTTACTCAGAGAGTCAAGTTAAAATTCCTGTTGGGTTTTTATATAGACATATGTACACATATCCTTGGGAAATTAGTAATACTTGTATCACTAAACAATTATTATCTCAAAAAAAATTTCTTCCAATCTAAAAAATATTTTCTGGCTTTAAATAACCTGAAAAGATGTTGATAAACTGTAGAAGACAAACCTATCAGTCAATTCTTGTTAAGTCACAAAAGTTAAGCAATGTTGAGCTTGGTAAGTATTTAGATAGTTAACTGCTTAGGAATACTAGGTGCTATAAGCTTGGATGTGCAGGTAGTGCAATGGAGAATGGCTGCCAATTTGAAATTGGAGAGTCTAGTTTCAATTCGAGTTAGGTTCATTATATACACCTATGTACAAATACCTTTGGAACAGATATGAAGCTCCCTCTTCTCCCCACAGCTATGGATTAATTAGTAAGACTTGTATCATTAAATCATTATTATCAACAAAAAAATAATTCTGAAAATCAAAGGATGGTCCACAAATGAATAGGTTACACACTTGATGGCCTTTGTTGCAAAGGCAGAAATGGGTAACCTGGAAGACAGAACCTTGTTGTTGTTGCTGTTACTGTTGTGAAAATGTAAATGCAAGTAAAAAGAATACATTAAATGCAAGTAAATAAATGTATAATTTATTTACATATATACAAAACTAGTAATTTCCATCTGTTGCTGTTGCTAAGGCAACAGGGAGAGAGAATGGGGAAATTAGAAGTGAAATAGACATTGTTGATAGCTGTCATTTATCATTGGTGTTTCTCTTTCAGTGCATTGGTGTTGACATGAACACTGGACTTTGTTGCCTTTCTCTCTCAGTTTGCTGGTGCTGACATCAAACGCTGGTCTGTTTTGAAGTTTATTTGAACTAGAGAATATATAACAGTCAATCAGCTCTGAATAAGGTTTTTTGTTTTTGGATAGAGAGTGCTTCTGATGAGTCAATAAATTGTTCACTTTATTTTGGTTAAAGTGAATGTTTGCATGGAGCCTATGCTCAGAAAATGTACTTAGGGTCATCAAGCAGTCAAAATTCAGTTTGTGTAGAAAAATGTAAGAATAATGACACATTCAACAAGCTCTTTTCATAGTTTGGTCATTTGTTGGTTTCTCTTTCAATAACACCCGTGACATCAAATCTAAAGAGTTTGGAGGCCAAACAGGACATTTCACGGCCAATCTCTGGATCATGTTGGCCATGTGTAAGAGAGGAAGTGTTTCCTGCTTGAATATATATAGTCACCTCTTCAATCCAGGGTTTAACTGCTGTTTCCTTCTAAACTATTTTCTTGAACTAGTTTGGAGCATCAACAACTTGATAATGTCATTATTCTCTCTTCAAGTTACACATGCTATCCATTTTAGTTGTTGCTGCTGTTGAAAGTTCTCAAGTGATGTGGTTTCTGTTATTTGGATCAGTTCTTTGTTTGGGATTGTTTCGTATCAGTTCATAAAATTTGAAGAAAGATGGTTTTTTGCTAAAAATATCTATTTAAAATATGCAATGCCAGACATGATCAAGTGAGTTTAGGTTAATGTTTCATTCACTTTTTATATTTTGGACAAGAGCTGTATTTCTAACTAAATATTTTTTAATGTTATCTTTGTTACTTTCCTTACTTAAATAAAGACATTATTGTGATTTAAAAAAGAACTTATTGTACATTTATTTTTTTAACTGATAATATTTTATAATATTATTGTTCTGATTTTTCTATAATCATCAATATCAAGATATAATAGTATCTCCTCTGAACTTCTTTTATATTTCATACCCCTTCAGGATGTTGGCAATAATGGCTCTCTATAATTTCCTGTCCATTGTAGTCCTTAATAAATTTTGTCTTTTTGTAATCTTTTTTAAACCTTGCTCTACCATACATTTACTCAAGCTCACAAGGTAGGATATGCATTATTTTCTTCTCTCCCTCTTGCCTTTTTATCTCTCTTGTAAGTGTCAAATTTTCCAAACCCTCTTTTCTCATTATATACTCGAGAAATTTTGACTTTCTCTTTCTGATTCTAAATCTGTCTTTTTTGTTTCCATTTTTTTCTTTGTCATTGTTCATGTGTTCCATTTATGGTATTCTCAGAATCACAGTTCTGTTAATTCAATCTCTTCTTCATTTTCGATGTAATGAATAATGGCTCATAATTGTTTACTTGAGAGCCAAGTTCCAATTCCAGTTGGGTTTGTTATATTCACTTATGCACAAATAACCTTGGAAAAAGTATGAATCTACCTCTTCTCACCCAGCTATGGGTTAATTAGTAAGACTTGTAACACTAATTCAGTATTATCTTCAAAAGTATTCTTAAAATCTAATATTATTTGTTCGCTTTGAATAATGTGTATAATATTGAGAAGCCATAGAAAATAAATCAATCTCCATCTGCCATTCTTGTTTCTAATTGGTTTCACCCCATGCAAGGCAGTGAAACAACTAAGATACAAGGGATTATAGAGTGTGGAAGAATTAAGAATAGAAACATTAATAACAAGTAGGAAAAGGAAAAAAGTAATCAGAAGGATGACAGATAGCAACTGATATTGCATTTAAATTTTTTGCAGATTAAAGTTGACTAGAAAGTATGGAACCAGAAGAGAGTTTCACAAGCAAGAAATGCAAGAAAAGAAACTGTTTATTATAGAATCCATGATTGTATCTAGCCAGTTCAACTGTAGATTGATGAGATTTTGATGCCAGCCTAGTACTGTGCTTAAATTCAAAAAGTCTAGGTACCATAGCAAAGAGCTCATCTGAATAATTACTATGAAAGTACACTACCGGCCATAATTATTAGTCCACCCCAACTTTTTAAAAGAAATGATGTATTTCATACTATTTTTAGTATTTATTGCCAAGCGGATAATTCTAAATGAAAATAGAATGGTTCTTTTGTTATTTGCAAAATTTTACAAGGCAGCCAGGAAGCCTTTGCTTCAGCCAGCCAATAAGAAAAAGAGACTAGCATGGAGAAGCGATCACAAAAATTGGACACCAGAACAGTTCATCTGATGCACATATTATTGTGCAGTTTTGAAAATGAACCATTCTCTTTTTATTTAGACTTGTTTTCTTATAGTTTTCTTTTAATTAAATTTTTCTATTTCTTAATACTTTATTTACCTCTGTTAAAATACTTTCCATCCTCTGTTAAAATACTTTCCAGGTATTTATATTATTGTACTTGTTAATTGGTATCTCCAGTTTGTAAAGTGCATTTTGGCTTGTCCCTTTTGCTAACAACCATGCATTCTAACAAAATGTTTCTGTTTCTTAATATTTAATGCTTAGGTTTTGGAAAGCATCTTTCACTATTCCAAAATCTTCCAATTTTAGTGTCACAATTTCCATATTCTGTTAAAACACTTCCCAGATATTTAAATTTTTGTACTTGTTTGATTTTGGTATCTCCAATTTGTAATTTGGATATTGGGCTGCTACTTTTGCTAACAACCAAGAATTCATTCTTCTTGCAATTAATGTTTATTATGTTAATCTAAATAAGCATTTTTTTTTTGTTTAATTATAATATTTCTTTGTTCTTTTTGTTTTGGATCAAAATATTATGACTTCCATTTAAATGAAAATATGACTTTGGCTTTTCACTTTTTAATCAACATTTTAAATTGTAATCTTACTTTTTTTTTTCTGTTTCTTCAGTAATAGCGGGAAAGCTTTTTATAGTTACTGATATAGTGGATACTATACCAAAAAATTTTAATTTACTTTTTCAATGTTTCTCATTGTTCAATCTGTTTCTGTGTAGTTAAGCATGTATTTCCTAGAAATACCATAATCATTAAAACTATGTTGACTATTTCAAATGGAACTTCCTTTTTCAAGTTCATATTGCTGGTTTTTAAATTTCTCTTCTTTTTCTTCATAGATTTCTTTATGTCTTCACAGGTTTCTTTGTGTCTGCCATTACCATTCCATATACAGCAATGATTTAATATCAGAATCACATTTTTCAATTTCTTTCTTGACTAACAAAATATTTCTTGATTTACATCTTTTTCCAGCATATTCAATTAGTGGCTACCAGTAATTTTTAAACAAATAAATGAAGTCACAGATTCATCTCTCTAGTCATGGCTATAATTTCAAAAAAAATATGTAACTTTTTTAATCTTTTAGGATTTTTATTTTTTTAATTATTACTTTTTCATATTTTTCTCTGCATTTTTTAAAGTAAGTTTCAGAAACAGGAGCTGTTACAAAATTTATGATAGCTATTAAAAATAAGAAAATATTAAAAAAACAAAATTTAAAAAATATTTATAGCTATTAAAAACCTAACAATTTTAGTGATTATTAAAATAAGCTGATAATATTAATGACTGTTAATATTAATAAAACAATATTAAAAACATGATAATATTAAAAATCTAATATTGAAAACCAGATAATATTAATGACAATATTGATAAAAAATTAATAAAACCTGATCTTATTTAAAAGCTGATATTGAAAAACTGATAATATTAATGAATAAAATAATATTAAAACCCTCATAATATTTATAGCTGTTAAAACCCTGATAAAATATTCATATTTCAAGAATGTTCTCTCTATTTCCATACTTTATTCTTGCTGTTACTGAATATTGAATGAAAACTGTCATAAAATTCACAGTTACCTTTTAAAGTTAGAGGTGTGTTCCTTCTTCTACAGGTTATAACAAATTTAATACAGGAAATAATGAAATTGAGCATAGGATAGGCTGCACTACAGGTAGCTGCACAAAGCTTCTTCTTCTTCTGTGTGCCATGTCCCTTCAGGATGTAGGCAACCGCGGCCTTCCACATATCCCTATCCCTTGTAGCTCTTAAGACCCTTTCTCTTGTTACCCCTCCCAAACCCTGCTCTGCCATTCATTTGCTCAAGCTTATTAATATAGAATATAAATGTATAGCAGCTAGTATGGCCACAAAGTCAGGGATCAATTTGCATATAGATTATCATGAAGAATTGATCCCCTGCTTTACATCCACATTATTATTATTTTTTATTTGTTTATCAAATTCTGATTAGTTATGAATCCACTTTTTTCAATACTGATTAGTTGTTTATAACTCTTCTTCTTCTATGTGCTGTGTCCTTTCATGATGTAGGTGATCATGGCCTTCCACATCTTCTTATCCCTTGTAACTCTTAACACTCTTTATCTTGTTAACCCTTCCAAATCCTGCTCTGCCATTCATTTGCTCAAGCCCTTTAATCTAGAATATAAATGTATAGAAGCCATTCATTTGCTCAAGCTTATTAATATAGAATATAAATGTATAGCAGCTAGTATGGCCACAAAGTCAGGGATCAATTTGCATATAGATTATCATGAAGAATTGATCCCCCACTTTATATCCACATTATTATTATTCCTTATTTGTTTATCAAATTCTGATTAGGTACGAATCCACTTTTTTTCAATACTGATTAGTTGTTTATTACTGTTCTTCTTCTATGTGCTGTGTCCCTTCAGACGATCATGACCTTCCACAGATTCCCTATCCCTTGTAGCTCTTAACAGCCTTTCTCTTGTTACCCCTCCCAAAACCTGTTTTGCCATTCATTTACTGAAGCCCATCAAATATGTTATACATTGCTTTCCTCTGTCTCTTTTTCCATCTAGTTGTCATGTGAGTATTAGATTCTCCAAGCCTTCTTTCCTCATTATGTGTTCCAGAAACTTAAACTGTCTCTTCCTGATATTAAGTATAAGTTATCTTTTCACTTCCATCCTCACCAGCACTTGTGATTGCTTGCATGCTTGGTCCATGGTATCCTCAGCATCTTTCTGTAGAAACATATTTCTGTTGCTTCAAGCCTTTCCTTCATCTATGATAAGATTGTCCAGCTTATTACAATATTGAATGACAGATAAAAATCCAATACTCTCTTCTTTGTTTCCAGTGAAATTTTCCTGTCTCCCAATATTCTACTCAGGTTTTGGAATGCATCCTTCGATATGCCAATATGCCTTCGAATCTCAGTGTTACACTTTTTGCTCTCTATTAGAACACTTCCCGGGTATTTGAATTTCTGTACTTGTTTGATTTTAGTACCTGTAGTTGGCATTTTGGGCTCCTCTTTTTACTGAAACATCAGTTTTTTTATTGTGTATACCTAGTCCTTTTTTTCTACTTTCTTTAGCTACTTTCTGTATAAGGTGTTGTAATTTCCTTTCTGTGTCTGCTATCAGCACTGTATCATCTGCGTATCTTATATTGTTCAGATTGTTCAGATTATATTGCACATTTCAGTTGCTTCCAGTTTTTTCTTTATCTTTGATGAGACTGTCCAGTATTCACTGCTATATTAAAAGACAAACATCACATAACAATCCAGTACTCTTTTCTTTGTTTCCAACAAAATTTTCCTAACTCTCAATACTCTAGTCGGCTTTTGGAATGTATCCTTGGCCATGACAATATGCCTTTGGATCTCATCATTACATTTTTCATCCTCTGTTAGAACACTTCCTGGATATTTAAAGTTGTAGTTGTTAAGATAAAGAACAAATAGGAAATGTTTCTGAATCTAACATATTTCGCTTTTATTAAAGCTTCTTTAATAAAAGCGAAATATGTTAGATTGATGAACATTTCCTATTTGTTCTTTTCCTTACCACTCTATCATATTTCAATCTATATTTGATCTATATTTGATTCCTAACTCATAAATGTAGCTTGAAAAAAGCAAATGTTGATTGAATAGTGAGGGTTACAAAGCACTGCTTGGGTTCCCAATCAGGCTCGAACATCTGGTTTGGAGACTTGGGGGTAGAATCTGCTGGGAATAGGGAAGACATTGTTACATAGGGGTTTTGCTAGTTTTTAAACTTTTAAAACTTGTCATCTCACAATCAGTAACATTACCTGAAGTGTTGAAATAAAATAGCTACATTTGTAGTGATATTTAACATACTTTTGTTATAAATTTTAAATAAATAAGATAGATAGATAGATAGATAGATAGATAGATAGATAGATAGATAGATAGATAGATAAGGAATTTACTAAGATAGATAGATAGATAGATAGATAGATAGATAGATAGATAGATAGATAGATATGTTATGTCATATGTTTATGGTGTTTGTTATGTTATATATTAATGGTGTTTCTCTGTCAGTATAAAATAGGAACAATACTTCTAAAATTTTAGCTTTTTTAATATGTCAGTGTATAATCTTTTCTGTTCTTACTTATTTAAATATTTTTATTGTTTTATAAAAGCTTTATGAAAAGTTATGACCACAGCTAACATGGCACATTTCTCTTTATTATATTTGTAGATAACATAGATAGATAGATAGATAGATAGATAGATAGATAGATAGATAACAGAGTTAGATAGATAGATAGATAGATAGATAGATAGATAGATAGATAACAGAGATAGATAGATAGATAGATAGATAGATAGATAGATAGATAGATAGATAGATAGATAGATAGATATGTTAAATGTTAATGGTATTTGTTATGCTATATGTTTATGATTCTTCTTTGTTCTCAAAATGTTTAGAAACAGGAACAATAATTCTAAAATTTTATCTTCTCTGAAATGTCAGTGTATAATTTATTCTGTTCATACTTATTTAAACATATTGTTTTATTAAAGCTTTATGAAAAGTTATGACCACAGTTAATGTGCTTCATATTTCCTTATTATATTTTCAATGAATACTTTTATGTTATTTTGAACACAATGTTGAATAAAATCACTTCTGCAGTTTTAAAAAACTACAGAGTTAATCAAATCAAATTTGTCTTCCTTTTCACAAATATTTTAGACATACACTTTTTTTTAATAATTTCTGCCTTTATTTCTGTTATTTATAATCTGTTGTTATAGCTGATTTTACATTGACCCAAGAAACAAAGCAAAAAATAATCTTGAAAAAAGAAAGCTTCTTCCTACGAACAGCTACTTTGTGGGACACTCCTGCATGGGTGCTTCCCTGAACACCACAATCTTAACCATTTCAAGTCTAAGATCAGCAGTTATCTCTCCACTACATCTTAACTTCACACTTCTTCGGCTCAAATCCTATTCCAATTATAAGGAGAACTTTAAACCCTGACAGCTTTTGCCCTGCTACTTTGATTAAAAAACTCCCAAACAGTTGAACACCACAATCTTAACCATTTCAAGTCTAAGATCAGCAGTTATCTCTCCACTACATCTTAACTTCACACTTCTTCGGCTCAAATCCATATTCCAATTATAAGGAGAACTTTAAACCCTGACAGCTTTTGCCCTGCTACTTTGATTAAAAAACTCCCAAACAGTTGAACACCACAATCTTAACCATTTCAAGTCTAAGATCAGCAGTTATCTCTCCACTACATCTTAACTTCACACTTCTTCGGCTCAAATCCATATTCCAATTATAAGGAGAACTTTAAACCCTGACAGCTTTTGCCCTGCTACTTTGATTAAAAAACTCCCAAACAGTTGAACACCACAATCTTAACCATTTCAAGTCTAAGATCAGCAGTTATCTCTCCACTACATCTTAACTTCACACTTCTTCGGCTCAAATCCATATTCCAATTATAAGGAGAACTTTAAACCCTGACAGCTTTTGCCCTGCTACTTTGATTAAAAAACTCCCAAACAGTTGAACACCACAATCTTAACCATTTCAAGTCTAAGATCAGCAGTTATCTCTCCACTACATCTTAACTTCCCACCTCTTATGCTCATATTCATATTCCAATTATAAGGAGGACATTCTACCCAGACAGCTTTTTCTCACCTACTTTGATTAAATAACTCCCAAACAGTTGAACACCACAATCTTAACCATTTCAAGTCTAAGATCAGCAGTTATCTATAGATGGGAAGAGTGTTTGAGAGAATGGATGTGAGTTAGTGTGTTAGGAGGTGTCTTGACCTTACATTTAAACTCCTGGAGATTGTAACTGTCAGGGAAGCAAGTATGCGGAAGGGAATTCCACAGGTGGGAAGTGCAAGAAAAGAATCTGTTGGAGTAGAAATTACACTTACATTTTATCAGTTTAACTGTAAAAAGGTGGGACCTAGTTGCTAATCTAGTATCTCATGCAAATTCGTATCTAGGAGGCACCAGTGATCTAAGTTCATTGGAGCAGAAGTCGTGAAAGTATTTATAGAAGTTCCACAAAGGAATTTTCCAAATACTATTACCCTGCTTCCAGATATAAGAGTGATCTCTTGTTTCACACTCTACAGGTTCAAAATTAGATGGCATTAGCAAAATCCCACTTGTCACCGATGTCAAGTCATTTGGCCCGTTTGCAGATGCCACCACATGCAAAGTGACAACAGCTGAAGAGACACAGAAAATGACAAGCACCACCATTGACCCCAACAACAGAAGACATACTTAATGATGATGACACCAGCTAGGGTAGTTTCCAGCAGAATGTAAAAAGACGCCTACTATGACAGCATTGATCATGGTTCTGGCTTAGACACTTTCAGCCATCATTGTGTAGAGGCAGCATGGCAGCACTGCTTGTTCAAGTGAGTGCCGTTTTATATCTAGGTTATGATGTTAGAACATTAAATGTACAGGAAATCTAATGAACTTCCATATGGAAAAAATCTACTGAGGAACTTAATCCTCTTTAAAATTCAGTATTTATGATTATGCCAGTACATGGGTACAGAGTGCTGATAGCAGATACAGGAAAAAAACTACAAGACCTCCTATAGGAAGTAGTTAAAGAAAGCAGAAAGGACTATAAATAAACTACAAGAAAACTGAATGCATGGTCATCAGTAAGAAGAGGAGCCCAAAATTCTAACTACAAGTTAGTAAAAATTAAGCGAATGCAGAAATTTAAATACCTGGAAATTGTTCTAAGAGATATCAGAAAGTGTGATACAGATATCCGAAGGCATATTGGCATAGCCAAGGATGCTTTGCAGAAGCTGAGTAGTGTATTAAGAAACAAGAAAATTTTGATAGAAACAAAGAAGAGAGTACTGAATTTTTATGTGATTTCTGTGCTTCAATATGGCAGCAAATGCTGGATAATTTCATCAAAGATAAAGGAAAAACTTAAAACAACTGAACTGTGGTTTTACAGAAGAATGCTGAGGATAAAATGGATAGAGCATGAAAGCAATGGTGAGTTTTTGGAGAGGATAGACACGAAAAGAAAATTGATACTTAACATCAGGAAAAGACAGCTGAAGTTTTTGGGACATGTAATGAGAAAGGAAGGATGTGCGCTGTGGTGCAGTGGATATCGGCTTGGAACGAGAAATTAGGGAACCGAGTTTGAATTCTAGTTGAATCCATTGCATCCACTTATGCACAAATACCCTTGGGAAAGGTATTAATCCGTCTCTTCCCTCCAGTTCTGGGTTAAATAGCAGGACAGATTGGGTTCTATAGCCTTGGCTGGCAACCAATCTATCGCAGAAAGCAATGGCAACCTACTGCGGGATAATCTTCTGCCCAGTCAGTCATGTCTCTTTTGAGACATGCTCGCCCAAGTGAAAATAATGACATAAGATGTTGACATTCCACATTGCCTCAAACAAAAGGTGTGGAAGGAAACATGCGTCAGTACTGGAAATGATGATAACAGTTAGTGGACTGGAGAAAACTATTTTACTGAAATTGGCATTTTAGTTAACAGATGCTGAATATTTTCTTATAAGAAAATTATTAAAATTACCATTACTGTGAACTTTAGTAATAAAAAATAAAGTGAAAATTCAAAAAAAGAATATGAAACTTCTGTCTTAAGTTTTTTCTTTGACCCTCAAATTGGTTCTTTGTAGCAATTTACTAAGCATAGATTAGATGTGTCACAAAGCTAAAAGTATGAAGCACCCAGTAAGGATCAAACTCACTACTCAGTTGTTATAGAGCTAGCAAGTCAAACTAGCTAATCATTACATCATAGTGAGATATCCATTTGGCTCCTTGTATTCTTAGATTCATTCTCAGATAGGATCATGAAATGCCACTGTCCTTTCACTTTAACTTCTGTGACCTTATAAATGAAAAACAACAAAATTTCATGGCAGTCTTCGATATTAAACAACTGTTTACTGTTGCCTCAAGTTATTTTACATTTCTGCAAAGGCCTTCTTGTGGCAGTCAGAATTGCCAGCTTTTGAAATTACAACATTCTTTGTGTGAAGTGAAAAGGGTTAACAACAGATAATGCTAAAAGACAGAAACATGTCATTTTCATCCTTTTCTCTCTCTGCTGCCAGCTGTAACAATGATATATTGGCCGATGCAGCGTGCCGACAGAATTAAATTGTGCACACCCCAACAAACGCATGCGTTCACCATTTTAAAATTAATAGCATAAACACAGAATAATGGTTTCAATTAATTCGTTATTGTTTGACATGTTGTGATGTCAAGGGAGGGTGACTGATTGGTAGGAGCTGAGGTGAAAGGTACAAATTGTTCATTACCACCACTGTCATCACCCTCTACCACAAACAAAAACGATGACATTGTTAGCAGTGCAAATACTGATAAAAGCTAACCAGTTTTATCCTCTTGCTTTTCTGCATGCTTTATCCATTGACCAATGTGTTCCTCAGTTTGGACTTGGGTCAGCAGTACAGTCAAAGCTGATGGAGGTAAAATTGGATTTCTGTTTCTCATAGATCCTGAATTTGTAAGTTTTCTTGGAAAATTGAGGCTTTAAAGCATTTGCATCCACCTCTTGGATTCCGAAGCAGTTCTCATTATACATGGATAGGGATTCATTAGGTCGACAGACGATGGCAATTCCAATGTGCCCCTCTATCTCCCACTCTAATGAGTCTGTCACTGTTATTTTGTATTCTTCTATGCCCGGACTCTGAAGTCAGAATTTATCACGATAAAGATCGCAGTTAACCTCCCCATTCTGTCCACTATTAGGATCAATGACCACTATATATGCAATGAAGCTGCCAGCCCCAATATCCTCAGAAATTGTGGCTGTATTTCCTGCTGATGCAGAAAAAGAAAAAAAAAGGAAAAGAAAAGTTCACATTTGTAATTGGTACATTATTCTATTGGTTGATCACATTTGCTGAAACCATGGCAACATGACTCGGGGTTGGGGGGGGGGGGGAAATGAGTGAGAAAAAGAAACAGTGTGAGAGGAGAAGAGAAAGACAGTGAAAGTGGAATGTCTTCATCCAGAGCCTCAATTTTACAACTTTTATCTCGGCTTTTGTTTGTAGTCGAACTTTGTTTGCCAGACGACAAAATTGCCACAGTTAATCGGCCTTGTACTGAAGAGGGATTAAGACATATTGAATATATTCAAATTTAAACAGTCTTAAATTTATCAATTTCTTTTTCTTTTTTATGGTCATTTTATCTTGTTTTTTTTTGTTTTTTTATTTGGTAATTTTTTCTGGTCATTACTTTTCCTTCTCTGTTTCTATTTTTTTCTTTTGACCATTTTCATTCTCTGCTTCTCTATTTTTCTTTTGGTCATTTACATTCTCTGTTTCTCTTTTTTATTTTGGCCACTTTCATTTTCTGTTTCTCAATTTTTTTTATTTTCTTTTCCATTCTCTGTTTCTTTATATTTTTTTTTCTTTTGACCATTTTCATTCTATGTTTTTCAATTTTTTTCCTTTGGTCATTTACATTCTCTGTTTCTCTATTTTTTTTCTTTTCTTTTTCATTTTCCAGTTCTCTATCTTTTTTCTTTTTCATTGTCTGTTTCTCTATGTTTCTTTTCTTTTTTGTGGTCATTTTCTCTCTCTATTTCTCTTGTTTTCTCATTTCTTTTTCCTTCTGGTCCTTTTCATTGTTTCTTTTGTTCTTTTTCTTTTTCAAATTTAAGCAGTCTTAAATTTAATAATTTCCTTTTCTTTTTTTCTTTTTTATTTGGTAATTTCTACTCACCATTACCATTTTCTGTGTGACTCATTTTTCTTTTCTTTTTTATTTTGGTCAGTTTTATTCTTTGTTTTTCACTCGTTCTTTTTTCTGCTCATTTTTATTCTTTGTTTCTCTGTTTTCTTTGTTTTGTTTTTTTTCATATTTTTCTTTTACTTATTTTCATTCTCTGTGCTTCTCTTTTTACTTTTCATCTTTTCTTGTCATTTTCATTCTCTTGTTTTTCTTTTTTTTTCTTTTTACATTTGGGCATCTTCATTCTTTGTTTTCTTTTCTGTTTCTCTATATTTTCTTCTTTTTTATTCTTTGTTCATGTTTTTTTCTTTTGGTCGTTTTCATTCTCTGTTTCTCTCTTCTTTTTTTGGTAATTTTCATTCGCTGTTTTCTATTTTTTTTTGGTAATTTTATTCTGTTTCTGTTTTTTCTTTTCTTTTTCATTCACTGTTTCTCTATTTTTTATCTTGGTCATTTTCATTCTCTGTTTTATTATTTTTGTTCTTTTGTATTCTCTGTTTCTCCCTTTTACTTTTACTCTTTTTCTCTATTTCTCTTTTATTTATTTTCTGTTTCATTCTCTGCCTCTCTCTGTTTTTCTTTTGGCAAATTTCATTCTCTGTTTCCCTATTTTTTTCTTTTTCATTCTCTGTCTGTCTATTTTTTGTTTTCTTTTTTGTGGTCACTTTCTCTTTCTATTTCTCTTGCTTTCTCACTTCATTTTCCTTGTTGTCATTTTCATTATCTGTTTCTTTTTCTTTTTTATTTCATAATTTCTTTTATTCTTTTGGGGCTATTTTTGGACAACTTTTTCTTTTCTTTTTATTTATTTATTTTTTTTATAGTGGTATATACACTTCCGGCCTGTTTTGTGAGGAGTGGCTAAATCATTGTTACATTTTTTATCACTCTTTCACACTGGTACATCTATTTATAGATTTTGATTATTTTTCTTCATTCTTTTTTTTCTATTATTTATTTATTATTTTTTTTCACTTTTGGTCATCCTTTTTCTCTCTTATATAAGTTCTCACATATGCAACAAATACCTTTACAATCCGGTAAGAAAATGAAACAGCTGCTTGGAAAGTAAAATTTGTTTTGGTTGAGAACAAATTTTTCTTTAGGTAATTATAATTATACAGAATCAGTAATGGAGATCGTATATCTCAGACAAATATTATAGCCACCAAGTTCTCGCTCAAAGATATTTTCATAGCCAATATTAGACCACAGATAATTGATCATTTGAGAAGGCAGTCATTTTTTTTTATATAGAATATTGATTTCTTGTAAAAATGGCTAAGAAAATCGGACAAGCCATTCCTCAACAACTTTTGGCTATTGATTAAGATAATTTTAAAGAACTCCTGCAAATTCTATCCATGGTACAAAACCAGTGAACAACATTTCTATTTGGAAAACAAATGAAAACACTTGTGAAGGGATTTAATTCTTTTTCAATTAAATGGAAATGATTTCCAATTTCTTTAAAACTATAAGCAAGCAAGTAAACGATGGGTTTAAATCCTAATAAATAGTTTGGTTTAATATTTCACTAAAGATGTGCATAAACATTTTTTTGGATGAAATGTTATTGCATTAACTTTTACAACTCATTGTTACCAGTTATAATATTATGTCACGCCTAACTCTAATAGCATTTTAACAAACCCTATCAGAACTCTCTTGAAATTCTGATGCTGAACTCTCTTTGAGTTCTTTATTCAAAGTATCTTGCCTAGTTCATTTATCTTACCAGGAGTGTCTCATTTACTTATTTAAGGTGTCTTGTCTAGTTCATTTGTGTTACTAGGAGTGTGTTATTTACTTATTTTAGGTGTCTTGCCTAGTCTATAGGTATTATCAGGAGTGTGTTATTTACATATTTAAGGTGTCTTGCCTAGTTCATTTGTGTTGCCAGAACCCATTACAAAGAAATTGCAGTTGCAGTCAAAGTTTATATGATCATCATTGGGGATTGAAGAGAAGTGCCTGTACTTCCTATTAAATTTTTTAACCACTCAGCTATCACCAAAGGAAAGCACTGTTGTTGTCAACTTTGTTTTTCCTTCAGATCTTCATCTCAGAATAAAATTGGATGGTAACAGGTGTGGCTTTGTCACATTCATATTTAATGGATACATTTTGTAAGATATTCTGATAAAAAGTCTGCCGAGTTATCATTTATATCTGTGATACTCTGCCTTGGTGAAGATCAGACTAAGTTTTCAGCAATCATTTAAATCATATAAGAGACTTTAACACTCAGATTTTGCCATTTTCAAATACCATCACTAAGGTCTGATATAGTCACACTCATTTGCTTCTGATAAATAAGTAAAGAGAGAATAGAACAAACGTTCATCTTTATATGCTGACAGCTACTTGGTTATGATGATGACATTATCAGAAAATAAAGGAATCCAAGATTTTTGTCAATGCCAAACAGTTCTTTGTAGGATTAGGGCTGAGTTCAAACTGGCAGAAACAATTCAACTTTTTCTTTCTTTCTTCACCTTCCCTTCTTCTCTTGGGCTTCTATAAGAGCGTACATTCAGAGCAAAGTTAAGATAATATATGAGAAGGTGATATCTTTGTTCTTAGAAAACTAATACTCTATAGCACTTTTATCAAACATTGTTTTTCCTGTTTTTCTTCTTTATGATCACCTATGTTTCTTCAGGACAGAGGTGATCATGGTTCTCCACAAGTTCCTGTTCTTTGTAGTTCTTAATAAATTTTGTCTTTCTGTTATTTCTATTTACTAAGCCCTGTTCCACCATCCATTTACTCAGGATCATTTAGTATCTTATGTGTTGTCTTCCTCTATTCCTCTTGAGCTCTATTTGTCTAATGAGTATCAGATTTTCCAAGTCCTCCTTCCTCATTATATGCCCCAGAAATCTCAACTGCCTCTTTCTGATGTGAAGTAGTAGTTTCCTTTTTGTTTCCATTTTCTCCAAAACTTTGTCATTACTCACATGACCATGGTACCCTCAGTATCCATCTGTAGAACCACATTTCTGCTGCTTCCTTTTCATCATAATTAACAATTATTATATTAGACTACCAAATTTTATTGTGTATATTACAACTTGTGTATAATATGACACTGTGTCTCTGAAGCTAAAAAGAATGAATTACACCTCTGAGTATAATATGACCATGTTGTACAGTCATTACAATGTAATTTTTTTAAAGTTTCACTATATTGTATATTAAAATCCCAATAATGTACATATATTTGCATTAAAATATTTAATTTTTTTAATATTATTTTTATATTTTCTATCCTAACTGTAGTGAAAAGGAAGGTAAATCATCTTTAGTTAGTAAATTTATGAGTAATTACTTCCTTTAGTGTTGTATCTCCGAAGTGGCAGAACGATACCCAGAAGATGTGTGCTGAGTATCAACAGCACAATATCCATATTAAGGGATATTAATACAAATAAGACAACACTATTAACAGAACAACAAATAGTAGAAGTGAGGAGAGGTTAAGTTGTTAGAGTTGCAGAGAGCACAGTCCGATAGTAATCATCAATGACATCCCAAGTGCTATTTGCCTTCATTTTTTTGACTACTTCATTCCACAGATCATTCTATCTTTGAGAGCACTAGATAGGGGGTTTGCTGCTTTACATCATTTAGTCATTTTTAATAATCTGAACTTAAATTCTGTTGTCTCTATCTTTATTTGAGTTTAATTTTGACTAATCCACATGAATTATATTTCAAAGTATAAGGAACATTTTTCTTTTATCTGTGTAATTTATATGATAAAATGAAATAGTTACATTTGGGAGAGCTAACTTGGACTTTCATGAGACTATCATGCCACTATTACAGCCCTGCATTAAGACTGGAAGATCATTAGGGTGGCATTCTGTGCCATAACATAGCTGGTCAATGGAGGTAGTTGTTAGGCAACTAGCCCATCTTGTACTATATCTAGGTGTCCAAAACACTTGCAATTTCTTGATTTGTACCCCAGCAGTGTCCTGCAAAGCACATTTTATGTTCATGTAAGATTGTAGAAATATCAGGGATTTTTTTCATGAAACTATGATTTGGTTGGATGTCATCTCCAAGAGATGTTAAGTATTACTCTCATCATCTAAGTGTAGGTTCCATCAAGCTTTGACTCTTGAATTTTAATTAATGATCTAGCAGTGACACCATTCATTAACACTACATCTACAGTAGCTCAAAAGAATCTCCGCTTGAAGTTGTCTAGTAGATGAGATTCCCAGATTACATACATTTTATTTAAGGTGCCACAGATTTTAGCAATGTGAATTTTCACATCCTTTTCAGTGGAATTTATTTTGTTTCCTTGGTATGTAAAAGTTGTATTTTAATGAAAAAAAATTTTTTTTTTCTAATTCTCATCTTTATATAACTCTGACAGAAGGATGCTGAGGATAACATAGACAATGCACACGAGTGATGATAAGGTTTTCGAGAAAAGGGACAAAAAAAGAACACAGATACTGAATATCAGGAAAAGACAGCTGAAGTTTTCGGGACATGTAATGAGGAAGGAGAGCTTGGAGAACCTGATACTCATAGGGCAGATAGGGAAGTGGGACAAGAGAAAGCAGTGCATGGCATACCTGATGGACTTGAACAGATGGCTGATGGAGCGTAGATTGAGTAGAATAACAGGAGAAGGGATAGTAAGAGTGACAAGGGATAGGGAGATGTGGAGAGCCATGATTGCCTATGTCCTAAAGGAACATGGCACATAGATGATGATGACATACCAGTATGTGAAGAAATAAAATCATTTATCATGTGAGAAATTTACTAAGCTTTGTCTGGTATAAGGCAACATCTTACTGAATATACAGTTTAGATAAATCTCACTATTAATTAGTTTCTCAAGACAGGAATTCAAGTAAGATTTGTATGTATATAAAATGGTCTTATCTTCTGTCAGTTTTTCTTGGAAGCCAACCAATGTTTCTTACAAGCCATAAGAACTAATCATAATATTAATAATTCCTTGTATTTTACTGAATATTTTGTTGTTAAACCAAAAGCCTAATGTTGGCATCACAATCTCTTGTGTCCGTTTCAAAAAGTTCTGAGAGTTTCTGACATAAAGTGGATATTTGCATCTATCTCTCAATTCTTTCTCTTCTTTTTCTATATGTCATATCTTTTTTAAGATGTGACTCTCCACACTTTCTTTTCTTTTCTTTCTTTAGTAACTTTTTGCCCCTTTACCAATCATCTTTTTCATTGTTTTTCAATAAATACACTCAAACCCATTTAGTAGATTATTCACCATCTCTCCTTGCCTGGCATTCATGTTAGAAGCTCCAATAAAAACATTTCAGTATGTTTAGGTGTCACTCTGAGAACAGTACAGAGGATTTGGAAAGAGTTGGATGAATCTAATGATGATTATGAAGTTGGCTGAAGTAATCACTAATGATAGCAACATCATCCCTCTATTCTTTTTCCCACAGGGCCTCAGACTCAATATGGAGGCTTACATCAAGTGCCTTGAGGAGGTATATTTTGAAAAGTTCTGATGATCCAACAGTGCCGTGAGAAAAATTATTTTTATTTTGATCAAATCTACATTGGCAACGCAGAACATGTTTCCCTTTTTCATTATATTTTTTTTACTTTAAATGTATGAGTTATCAAATTAGATCTTACTAATGTCAACACAGTTTTTATTTTTATTTTTTTGATTTTCAACATTGTTTCAACATCAATTTAGTAAGAATAGATGAGAGTCTAAACAAGCCCACTTGTATATTAACTGCAGAGGATTCATAGATTATGCCACTTACAATGCTTCTGATTGATGTATATTTGATTGAAATAAAATGCATTTTCTGATTGAGGTTTTTGATCAGTGAAACATGTCGAAATAAAAGTTTTTTTCAAATTTTCTCATATTTGTCAGATTCTCATTCAAATTTCAATGAAATTATTTTCATTACTAAATGGTTAAATTAATATTAACTTGAACAACAGTATTCTACTACACAACAATACTGTACCTTTTCTATAAATACTATCATGGTTATTGTTCAGATGAGCTCTTTGATATAGTTCCCAAACTTTATAGAGGAAGGAAAGTGTGACACTGAGATTTGAAGGTAAACTGGCATGGTCAAGGATGTATTCCAGACATTGAGTAAAATATTAAGAAACAGGAAAATTTTCACTGAATTTTTCTGGAAACAAAAAAGAGAATACTGGATTTTTATGTGATGTCTATTGTTCAATATGGCAGTGAATGCTGAACAATCTCATCAAAGATAAAGGAGAGACTTGAAGCAACAAAAATGTGGTTCTACCAAAGATGCTGAGGATACCATGGACCAAATGTATGAGCAACAATAATGTTTTGGAAAGGATGAAAATTAAAATGAAAGTAATACTTAACATTCAGGAAAAGACAGTTGAAGTTTATGGGACATGTGATGAGGAAGGAGGTCTTGGAGAATCTGATACTCACAGGTCAGATAGAGGGAAAGAGAGTCAGGGGAAGGCAATATGTAATATACTTGACAGGCTTGAGCAAATGGTTGGCAGAACTGGTTTTGGGAGAGGTAACAGGAGAAAGGGTGTTAAGAGCTACTAGCTATAGAGAAATGTGGAAGGCCATAACCATCTATGTCCTGAAAGGACACAGCACGTAGAAGAAGACTAAACTAACCAAAAGATTTCATTATTTTTCAGCTGAAATGACCAGATATACCAATAAGTTCTGTACTAATTTTTTTTTATGCACTTCACATTTATAAAACTCACTTCCATCTTTTTTCTTAACAGCCAACATTGATTTTCAAAAATTTGAATGCAGTATTAATCATGCGTTGTGGTGCATTGGATATTGGCTCAGGACAAGAAATCGGGGAGCCGAGTTTGAATTCAAGCTGAATACATTGCATTCACTGCTCATGCAAATACCCTTGGGAAAGGTATTAATCCGTCTATTCCTTCCAGTTATGGGTTAAATTGGGTTCTATAGCTTTGGTCGGCAACCAGTCTACTGCAGAAAGCAATTGCAACCTACTGCGGGATAATCTTCTGCCCAGTCAGTCATGTCTCTTTCGAGACATGATCATCCAAAGCGTGTATCACATATGGCACTTAACTGACTGATTAATCATTATCTTCTGCCTTCTTAATTCAGTTTTTTTAGTCTTCTCTCTCGTTTATAGTGCTTTTTCTCATATTCTCTCACACTTAGTAACCCCTTGCATCTTAGTGTGTTTATTGCCTTGTAGTGAAATGATTAAAAAAAACAAAAGTTAAGTTTTAATGAAAGATATTGTCAATTAGTTAACTCTCAGTAAGCACTCTTCTTAACACAACCTTCTGTCAGTGTAAACTAAATTCAATGAATATATGCTCATTTGAGTCATACTGTCATTTTAATTTGTGCATAATCAGTATTTTGATTTCACTTGTTGCAGTTTTAGAACTGAAAAATTTTTATTTTAAAAATTTTTGTTGGTTGTTTTTTCATGAGTTGGTCATAGTTTGAATGGAAAAGATTTATTTCACAAAGAAAACAAAATATTGTACTAACAACATTCTTTTTGTGAACCCAATAAAAGAAAAGTCTGCAGTGAAAAATCTACCTGACATATGCACATGTCAGAACACCAGTATTAAGCCTCTTCAGACAATTTATTCTTTTTTCTTACATCTCTCTTTTACATCTTAGATTTTCTTCTTTTTTTGTCTTATTTCCTTGGATTTGGAACTGGACAGGAAACAAACTAAGGAAGCCTGTACTTGCATAAATGATGTGATCAGAAATTCAAAATAAAAGCAGAAAGATATACTCACATATATACAAAAACTTTTGTAATGACCGACTGTCAAATTTTTATCTTTCTGGCAAATTTTGACATTTTTTGTCAAACAGGAGAAAGAATAAAAAAAAATAAATGGAAGTATTTCAAAATACATACATTAAAAATAAAGAAAAATTTCAAATGAAATCTTTCAAATATTTCTCAGAAAAAAAATATGAATAAGAATTAAGAACATAATCAAAAATAGGAATCAGAACAAAATAGAAAACAAAGTCATTAACTAAAGCAGAATAGAATACTACAAAATAAAAAAGAAATAAGAATAAAATTTAGTAGAATAAAGAACAAGAATAGAATAAAAGAACAGAATACAAAAACTAAGAAATGAGAAAATTTAATAGAATAAAGAACAAGAATAGAATAAGAAATAAGAATAAAATAAGAAATTCGAATAAAATTTAAGAGAATAAACTGGGGTGGTTGCACCTGTTAGGATCCCAGCCATGGGCAAATAGTGAACTTGCAAATGAAAACAAAACACCATGAAAGTATAAAATACATTTTTACAATAAAAATACCAGCAATACATTTTTATATGGAAGAATTACCAGCAACATCTCTTTATAGTAAAACAACCAGTGATATATTTTATAGTAGAATTGTCAATGATACATTTTATAGCAAAATGACCAGTAATAAAACTGTACTTGAAGTTATACAATTGCATTTAAAATATATTTAGTTGAATCCATAAAATTGTGTTCAAATTATTTAGATTCCAAAATTAAATAACTGATAGAGGTTGAAATACCACTAAACAAAATCAACCAACCAAACAAACAACATGAAAGAATTCTTTCATGACATTAATCCATATAATATCTTTCTTCTTTTCCTTCTTCTTCTTCTTCTTCTTTTTCATGTGCTGTGTCCCTTCAGGATGTAGGCGATCATGGACTTCTGCTTGGCTCTGTCTCTTGTTGCTCTCAATAATTTTTCTCTTGGTATCTCTTCTAAGCCCCACTTTGTCAACCATTTGCTCAGACCTAAGAAGTTCATCTCGTGCTACTTTCTCCTGTCTTTTTTTTCATTTATCCAACCTGCGAGTATTAAGCTCTCCAGGCCCTCCTTCCTCATTACATGTGCCAGGAATCTCATTTGTCTCTTCCTGATATTTATTATCTGTTTTCTTCTCATTTCAGAAATATACATTTTCTCAATGAACATTTTTTACTCTCACAAATATGTTATAGTGTTCAGTTAATGAAATTTCACTTATATTTTTCTTCTTACAATTTTGTTATTCTGTTAATAAATTCTTATTTTCTGTACAAAGGAAATATTTTATCCTTCCACATTTCAACATTCAACCTTCTGATATTTAAATTGTGGGGACTTCAGACGTGTTTGACACAAGTATCACCAAGGCCCCAACACACACACACACACACACACACACACACACACACACACATATATATATATATATATATATATATATTCAGTAAAATGAATTAGAGTACTCTAGCTATTGGGCACGTATAATGATAATATATGTGCAAAAAAGTCTGCCTTCTTCCACCGAACGCCCATAGCCCAGAGTTAGAATCACTGACTGACACCAATTCGGTCGGGTTTCAATCCCGGGTTAAAAAGCAATTGGAGTCTAACCGTACTGATGAGCTGTAATACAGCAAAACAGATCTGTCTGCAGATGGCAATATGACTTACCTATATTTGTACAGAAATTAGAGAATTAAAAGTCCAACCAGGATTCATTATTACAGGTTTCAATGACAACAGAAGGTAGTCAAGGAAAGCAAGCAGTAAGGTCTGAACAACAAAGAGTGCAAGCAGCTTCTTTTCTCGCACTTCCCATCTGTGGAATTCCCTTCCTTATACTTGCTTCCCTGATAGCTACAATCTCCAAGAATTTAAATGTAAGGTCAACAGTCATCTTCTATCTCACTGACTTGCATCCTTTCTCTCATGCTCTTTTCTCTGTTCACTCCACTCTCATCACACCAGTATTCTCATCTTTCTCTTACTCTCTTCCTGGCACCCCTATAACCTGTCCCTCTTCCTCATCACTTCCCCCTTATGTAACCCCCTGTGCACCAGTGGCTGTAAAACTGACTTGCTTGGGGTGAAATGATTAAAAAAGAAATTTTAAAAGTAAGACATAACATGGATGATTTGAGTACGTGGATGAGCAAGGTTTAGGAGAGATAACAAAAAAGTAGAATTATTAATGGCTACAATTTTAATATAAGATATGCAATTCAGTTTACAAGTAGGCATCTATACAAATGATACCACCATTTACTCTCATCTTGATAAAAAATATGTCAAGGCTGACAAAATAAACCTTGTTGCTGCTCTTGTAAAGGAGTTCCAGTCTGTGATGGATTGGTGTAGGAAATGGCTGATAACTTTTAATGCTTCCAAAACAAAGCTGCTCTCCTTTAACCATGATAGAGAATCTTTCCTACCTTCTATCAGCATGGATGATGTTAGTCTCCTAGAAAGCAACACACTGTGCCTCCTTGGCCTTAATCTCTTAACTGACCTCAACTTGAATGATTACATCAAATCAATAGCTACATTTACTGCTAAGAAGGTTGGGCCAGGAAGATTTTCTTGTCAGAATCTATCTTGCACATTTATAAATCTGCTATTCGTCTGTGCATTGAATACTGTTGCCACATCTGGTCAGGTGCTCTTGTTATTCATCTCAAGATATTCATCAATATCCAAAGAAGGATCTGCAATGTAATCGATCTTGATTTAACAGCTCCACTTCAGTCACTTTCTCACCAATGGGATGTGTTTTCCCTCTGTCTTTTCTACAAATATTTTCATTCTGATCTGAATTAGTTTCTTTCTTTGGCGACTCGTCTACATGAATTTACTCATGCTACTAGATTGGTATTTAGGTCCCACCATTTTACCATCAAAATGTTACTGTTACTTCTACTCTAGCAGTTTATTTTCTTGCACTTCCCACAGTTTTTTTCCCCACTCTTCTTGTTTGTGGAACACCCTTCCATATATTTGCTTCCCTGATAGCTAGAATCTGCAAAACTTCAAATGCAACTTCAATCACCATCTTCTACCTCCCTAAATCCCATCCTTTTCTTAGGTATTCCCTGTACCCTGTTTTTGTTTTTATTACAACCTCCCCTACTGCACACAATTAACAGTCCTGTCTTGCTTAGTGTGAAATGAATTTTTAATCATTTCACCCAAGCAAGGCGGTACCACCACTGATGTGCAGGGGTGCTACATGAGAGTAAAAGTTTAGACAATAGGAGAGTGAAGAGAAAGACAAACTAGTTACTGGGGGTGTCAGAGAAAGGGCAAGAGAAGGATGGGAATACAGGTGTGATGAGAGTTGCAAAGGTAGAGGAAAAGGAAAAGAACAAGATACACAGGGTGATGTAGAAAGGACTGGAGTCAAGTGGATAAGAGATGGCTATTGACATTGCATTTAAATTCCTGGAGGTTGTAGCCATAAGGAAAGCAAGTATATGGAAGAGAGTTTCACAGGTGAGAAGTGCAAAAAAGAGAAGCTGCTGGAGTAGAATTGTTGGCTGCATTTGATTGATCTAATGGGTGGGACCTTGTTGCCAATCTGGTTGCATGAGTAAATTCTTGTGGTGGGGACACCAGTGACTTAAGTTCGTCAGAGCAGAAGCCATGAAAATATTTGTAGAATAGACAGAGGAGAGCCACGTCCTGCCGGTGAGAAAGTGGCTGGAGTCAAGCTGCCAAGTTGGGACCTATCACATTACAGATTCCCCTTTGGAGCCTGTCGAGAACACTGAGATGAACAGCAGGGGCGCCTGACCATATATGACAGCAGTATTCTATATAAGAATAAAAGATAAAACAGTGCTAATAGCAGACACAAAAAGAAAACTATAAAAATATCTGTTTTAAATGATTATGAGTAAATTTTATTAACATTCTACTTAGAGAGTTAAGTTAAAAGGAGATAACTACATAGCTACCAGAAGTGGCACTGCACATTTAAGGAAAATGATATAACCCAGTGATCAAAATAAAGGGTTCAGTTCAAAATTTTTAGCAGAAGGCTGGAATGTACAATAGCTGAAATGTTGTAAACATAGCAATAAAGATGAGGTCAATAGTTCACACAATGCAAATAATGTATTTCTGCGTGGTTCATTAATAATAACTCTTTTAGACATTTGAGCAAATTTTAAATCATCTTTGATTTCTTTTCAAGTTACAAGTAGATTTTCTTTTTTGACGTTTTCCAGCATTTTTCAAGTTCTTCATGAAGAAAATTTCTATAGAGCACTAGATTAAAAAAAATTTTTCATGTTGCCAAACATCTTGTACTACAGAATAATTAATCCAAGAGATAACAGGAATATTTCTTTATGGCGGACAATAACATTTTCTATCTTCTGTTATGATGCTTAATTAAATAGGAGAGAGCACCTTTTCTTTAAACATGACAGTTTTATTGCAAGAAGGTAAGATAAAGAATGATCACTATAATTTAATCACAGTCCTATGAAGTATCAGCAGACTATTCTAAAAGTTCCTGTACAAAATCTAGGTCAGAAGTCAGTCTTAAATAATATTTTTATTATAAAATTCAATTTATTGAGACATGTGGGTAGGCTAACTCAGATTTAAGACAGAGACTGTACACCTCAAATCAACACAACATTGAGAGAGGGTGATTATGTAGTGAACAAAACAAATTCTAGATTTAAAAGTTCAAATCTGACTCATTGTTAGTAATAAACAAATATTTTTGAATTTACAAACTTTGCTTAACACACACAAAACTTGCAAAATTTCACACCTCAATGATAAATGTTTGTTGTCCAATGGAAAAGCCAAAATCATATCCGGGAGTGAATTCCCAAGCAAAATAAAAGACTGGCAAAGTGTGACTGGAGTCTGAGAGTTAAGATGACAAACAATTAACATGTACCCTTGACAAATGTCAAGCAGTCGTTATTATTATTGCCTCTATCTTTCTCTGTCACCTCTCAACTCTCACCTTCTTCCAGTTCACCATTCATCATAAGCCATAACTTCAAAGACACTCCTACTCAAAAATAATGCTCATACATCCATACATACATACATACATACATACATTCCTGTCTACGTACACATAAACTTTTTCCAACAAGTTACTATTATGAATTCTCTTGACACTCTTAACTTCTTAATACTATTTCTCTTGGAACATTTAACTTCTACCAATTCATGTTATTCTTTTCTATCAGTAAATTTCTATTCAAACATGCATTATTCTTTCACAAATCCACACATTCCAACCTGCTGACAACCTTCTGATGATAGCAAATAATCCTAAGTCATAGGGAGTTCAGTTATGTATGACACAAGACCGATTCAAAATAACCTTAACCATCTCCCTATAGCTTCACTGGTGAACCCTGAAGTCTAAAAAACATGCACCCTACTTCTACAACTACTCCCTTTTCTAGTAGCAGTACAAAACACCTCCATATTTAATGATTTAGAGTTCTCAAAAGAAAGATTATCTCCTTTCTGGAAGTGGGGTCACAAACATTTGATGTGACCCGAAATCCTTTCTTTGATTTCCATTTGCATTACGAGAAAACTAAATTATTTATTTTCTTATTACTACTCTATTATTTATTTAATTTTCATTCTCCCACAAGTTTGATCCTAGGTTCAATTACATATTCAGACTCAGTGAAAGTTGGGTGCTATAGTAATTGTGAGTTTAATTCCAGACTCAATTGCTCAATCAAGACTCAGTTACATATTCAGATTCAGTGGAAGTTAAGTACCTTAATAACTGTGAGTTCAACCACTGTCACAATTATATACTCAAACTCAGTGAAAGTTGGGTGTCATAAGAAATGTGAGTACACTTCCAGACTGAATTACTCAGTTACTCAATTCAGACTTGTGTGTGACCGACCCCCAAGACGATGCTTCTCTGATATCTATAATCTTAACCTATTCACGTCAAGAGCCAATTGTTAGCTTCCCCACATATACTTATAATCTCTGCCTCTTAGTCTGTAAGTGGGTCTTGGGAAACAGTGAGAACAGGGAAAGCTATTACTAAACAATAGCAAAAGGAACAATATTCCTAAAGGTTGACTGCAGAAAAAGGGCAATCTACCCCAATAGATAAAATAAAGTGTTCAGACCAAAATTCCCTGACAATTACCTGAACTGACAGGCACCTGAAAAAGAGCAAAGGACATACCAGCTAAAACATGATAGCAATAACAAAGATGACTAAATTAGACATAATGTAAGTCCTGGGTATAACATTAGACTACTTTTGGCAGCAAGGCCTCAAATCGGATGATTAGAGCTTTTGAGGAGTGTTAGTGGAATCATTACATTGAGTCAATAGATAAATCCCCTGCTAGAAAGATTGGGTCACTGTGTCAGGCCAGGAAGTTTTTTATGCCTGAATCCATCTTGCACATATACAAATCAACCATCCATCTGTGCATAGAATACTACTGTCATAAATAGTCAGGCACTCCAAAAGATGAATCTGTAACATGATAGGTCCCGACTTGGCAGCTCAACTCCAGCCACTTTCTCACTGGTGGGATGTGGTTTCCATCTAATCTACAAATATATTGATGGCTTCTGCACCACCACAAGAATTTACTCATGCAACCAAACTGGCAACAAGGTAACACCCATTTACAGTTAGATCCCCAAATGCAGCCAAAAATTCTACTCCAGCAGCTTCTTTTCTTGCACTTCCCACCTGTGGAACTCCCTTCTGTATACTTGCTTTTCTGACAGCTACAACCTCCAGGAATTTAAATGCAATGTCAATATCCATCTCTTATCCACTTGACTCCAGTTCTGTCTACATCCCCCTGTATATATTGTTCTTTTTCTTTCTCTCTACCTTCATAACTGTCTTCTATCCTTCCATTGCCCTTTCTCTGACACCCCCTGTAACTGGTTCGTCTTTCTCATCACTCTCCTCTTGTCTAAACTTTTACTCTCATGTTGCCCCCCTGCACATCGGTGGCAGTACCACCTTGCTTGAGGTGAAATGATTAAAAAAATAATACCTCTTAAGGTCCCAGCTGTGGGCAAATAGTGACACTTCCCAAACAAAAACAAAATACTATGAAGCAATAAAAATAAATTTTTATAGTAAAAATACCAGCAATACATTTTTATATATAAAAATATTCACAATATCTATTTAATCACCATGAATTAACTTTCATGACATTAATTCATACAACATCCTACAATTTTTTAAATCAAATTTTATCAAACAAAAACAGAATAAAGGACATATATCACTGATCTAGTAATGTCCACAGAAACATGTAATATGCACAAAATCTGAGTATCATCTGCCATACATTCAATTGTGAAAGCAGAACAAGTATCATGCTTTTATTACTTCAAAGCTCCCAAGAAAATTAGATTCTGGCATTAAATGATCCATAAGATGTTGATATACCATTAAAAAAAACAAATCAAATTAAAAAACAAAATGTAAATAAGGATAACTACTAATATCAGAAATTCATGCAGGAAACATTACTTTTATTGAATTTTATTCTTGACTGCATGTGTGTATATATATATATATATATATATATATATATATATGTGTGTGTATATATATGTTATATATGTATATATTTTTATTTATTTATGTGTAAATTCAGATAAAACTTAGCAGGGGAATAGCCATTTTCAACATGTCATTGAAAACATGCATTCTTCAACCCCTTATATATGTATGTGTGTTGCTATATATATGTGTATATGAATATTATATACATCCTTGCGCAAATTAATTGAAACTAAATGAATAATGTCTTCCTAGGATTTTTCAAACTTTCTCTGATCATAAATATGCATCATCATTTTTTGGTGTTGTTTTCCTCTCCCAACCACATTTTCATTTTTAAACTGATGGATCCCGTTTGTTTCTTTGCCTTGATGACACACTTGGCAGTTGAAGGGCTGACACCAACAATATCTGCAATCTCTCTGTAAGACTTGCCAGTGTATTCATGCAGTGTTACAATTTTTGTATGCTTCCTTGGAGTAACATTCATCACAGATGTCATCACTATAGGACAAGTAAACAACAGTCAAGACAAGAGTGTCTGTATGTGATAAAAATCTGATGCAATCATGGATGATGCATATCTTTCAAGGCCAAACAAATTTCACCATACACCCTGAAAATAAACTCAAATTTCTGCATACTAAGGAAAAATAGAAATTGATTACACACTGTCATTCCAGTGGGTCTAGACTATTCCTATGGTGAAAGAAAGGAAAATAAAACAGTTGTTTCAATTAATTTGCACAAGGGTATAAAGTTAATGCAAACATTGCACGTATATTAAATATATATATTTTTTAAGTATCCAAATATCTCTTTCTTTCTAAATATATACAAAAATGGCAAAAGCGAACATGTTTATTAGAAGATGAAATATCAAAAGTTTTAATGCTGTCATTTTTATCTATGTAAATGAAAGTTTGCTTGTTTGAATATTTTCCAGGTATAATTTCCCAATAATAACTGATCAGTACTACAAAGAGAGCCAGATAAGATGACATGAATGGCAGAACAAGAATAAGCTACACCTATAAATAAAATAAGGTGTTCAGTTCAAAATTCTCTGAAGACTACCCAGATCAACAATTAACTGATGAAGACTCAAGGAAATATTGGCCAAAATGTAATAATAACAAAAATGATGAGGACAATATTTTAAGTCCAAATAATAGAAATTAAGAATATTTATATAAATATAAAGTATTTTCTTAGTGTATAATATGAGAAATTTAAAACCAAAATTAAAGGAAGAATTTGGGTGCTGTATTAAATATTTTAAGGTATTAATTAATCTATCATGCTTTTCTATTGATTATATTTCTGCATATTAATAAACTATGTAAAAAAAAAAATATTGCCTTCCATTAAGACTGAAGAAAGAAAACTTTGAAAACATTTTTAAAATAAAAATTGTTTTTTTCAATTTAAATTAAAAATGTCAGCATCCTCCTGACCTTTATATGTTTGTGTACTCACATCAAATATAAATCTATAGCTATATTTACTGCTAGACGGTTGGATAACTCTGTGTTGGACCAGGAAGTTTTTCTTGTCAGAACACATTTTGCACATTTATAAATCTACCATTCATTTGTGCATTGAATAATGTTGCATATCTGCTCATGTGCTCCTGCTATTCATCTTCATGTTCTCAACAAAATGAAGATCTGCAATATAATTGATCCTGACTTGGCAGCCCACCTTCAATTGCTTTCTCACCAACATGATGTGGCTTCACTCTGTCTTTTCTACAAGTATTTTCATGACTACTGCTCTGACAAACTTCTTTCCTTGGTGTTTTGACGACATGAATTTATGCAAGCTACTAGATTGGTTTCAAGGTCCCAGCCTTTTAACATTAAATTAGTTAAATATAACTTTCTCTTCTACTTGAATTGTTTCTTTTCTCACACTTCCCATTTGTGGAATTCTCTTCCCGTTTGCGTGTGTCCCTAATAGCTACAATCTCCTAAAGTTTGAATACAACATAAATTGCAATGTTCTTTTTTCCTTGATTCTTGTCATTCTCTTATCCTTTCTTTGACATCTTCTTTCCCTTGTTTCTTCTTTCACTGTAACCCCCTGTGTACCAGTGGCAGTCCTGCCTTGCTTGGGGTGAAAAAAAGCAAAAAAAGTCATTTTAGTTTGATGAAATTCCAAAGTATAAAATGCATCTCATGAAAAAAATTTTCCACTTTGTCATAAGCTAATAATTTGTAAATATAGCAATAATATTGAACACAATTCAAAAGTTTTTAATGTAGTCCAATTTTCTAGTTAATTTCTGTTTAATATTTCCATAAATTATAGCTAACACTGAATCCAAACAAAGAAAATGCTTATGTACTATTAAAGTTTCACTGATATCTCATGTGCTTGCTGAAAATTTAAAAATTCAGTTTTGCCCAAATTTAAACTGCAACCAAGAACCAGATATATTTACTCAATCCTGTTTTAATACTCCCATCCAAAATAGACACAAACCCGAATAAATCTATCTTTTCCTCATTACTGCTTGTCTCGCTATTTTTATCATAAAAATTTTGCATTTATTCAAATGCTACCTTTTTATTCATACCAACTGTTGATGTATTTTTGAATTTTGCCAATTCTTTTATATTCATTCATTTCTAACCAGAGTGCAATGAAATATTGGACATTTATTTCCAACATTTATTTAATTTTAGAAGCTTATGTTTTCTCAAGAATACCGTAAAACTTACCCAAGAAGAAGAGCTCAAGATGCAAACTATGGATTGAAAATACTAAAATCAAGCAGGTATAAAAATTTAAATGTCTAGAAAAGTTTTTGGCAGTGGATGGGAAATGCATTACCAAGATCCAAAGTGGCATTGCAATAGT
Source organism: Ascarosepion bandense (assembly GCA_037127315.1). Lineage (NCBI taxonomy): Eukaryota > Metazoa > Mollusca > Cephalopoda > Sepiida > Sepiidae > Ascarosepion > Ascarosepion bandense. The sequence goes on from JBBBDQ010001373.1 coordinate 5,771,963, forward strand.
AAAAGATGCCTCCAAATATTATGCAAAGTATTAAGAAATAGAAAAAATTCATTAGAAACAAAGAAAAGAGCACTTAGCACTTATGTAGTATTAGTTTTCCTTCATGACAGTGAATGCTGGACAATCTTCTCACAAATGAGGAACAGACTTAGCCATATAAATGTGCTTCTACAGAATGATGTTGAGAATACCATTGGTGCAATGATAAAGACTTAACATCAGAAAGAAAGTATTCAAATTTCTAGGGAATATAATGAGGAAAGAGGGCTTGGAAAATTTGACATTTACAGGATATATTGATGGCATGAGGAAAGCAGCAAATAACCTACTTCATGAGCTTGTGCAAATGATTAGCAGAATATTTTAAGAGAGATATTGAAAAGAAAGAATTTACTAAGAGATATTATTTCCTGTTTTTATTAAAAACAGGAAATTGTTTTAGTTTTGTTTAACGGTATATCAACACCTCTGTGGATTATTTAATGCCAAAAATGTGCGGTTTTAAGGTAGTGTTTTAATGTTCAGTTATAGTGAGAAAGTTGATGTAGTCAGATTGTGATGAAAAATTTTTATTTTAGAAAATTGAAGATGTCTTCTAGCTTTGTATTCAAAAATGTATTGCTGGTCATTTTTTTCTTTCAAAAACATTATGGTAATAATTTTTTTCTTCACTATATATTTCTATAAAATGTATTTTTATATTTTCATAGTGTTTTGACCCCAGTTTGGGAATAAACTATTTGCTCATAGCTGTGACCCCTAACAGGTGCTATCACTCCAGGTCAGGGTGGACCTGGGAACAACAGCAATTAAGAAGTGGTTCCATGCTCGTCTCAATCAAATGTCTTGCTGCCAGATGCAGTTTACCATCATACCCAGGACCACAGGAAATTGTGTAGTCATGATTGCCTATGTCTAGAACAGACATGATGGCATATAGAAGAACAACATGTTTTTTCAATTAATGTTTCTGAAACCTCAAAAATATATATTAAAAACCTTATTTAATTATTCTATTTAAGTGATATTTTCATATCAAACATCTACAATTAAATAATAGCTTCTACAAACAGAACAATAACTTCTACTCAGGTAAGATTGACACAGGAAACTACAAGTAACCTACCTGACAAGCTTGTACAAATGAATGGCAGAACATAGATGGAGGAGGAATAATAAAAAGATGAACATTGCTAACAGTCCAAAAGGATAAGACATTGTGGAGATCTATACATCTTCACATCTTGAAGGAACACAACACATAGTAGAAAAAAGTTAGAAACCCTTCCTGAAATCCTCAAACCTGACATATTTTTCAAGTCAGAATTTCAAATTCTAAATGACACCCTTTTAAATGACACCCTTTTTCTTTAATTTTAACACCTCCAAAAGAAAGCATCTCTCAATTAAACACCTGACAGATCCCTTCCTGTCTCCCATCATCATGGTTGATGCTAACCTCCATGAGAGTGACTCATTGTGTCTTTTCAGGTTAACATTCTCAGCTGACTTGAAGCGGAAAGATTGTATTGAATTCATTGTTAGGTTTTTTGCTAAGAAATTTGGTTCACTGATTCTTGCTTGAACCTATCTTTTATATTGATAAGTCTACTATTCATTACTCACTATTGTCTGATGCTCCTTCTATATATGTAGAGATACTTGATAAAATCCAAAGAAGAATCAGCAATATTATTGGTTTTGATCTTGCATCCCAACTTCAGTTACTTTTCACCACCATAATGTAGCTTCACTGTGCCTTTTCTATAAATACTTTCATAGTAATTGTCCAGATGAACTCTTCACTAGGTACCTAGACTTTATAAATTTAAGCACTCTACTAAACTGGTTAGTTAATTGGCAGATATGCATTTTGATGCAGTTGGTATTGACTCAAAACAAGAAACTAGAGTGCTGAGTTCAAATTGAATTTGTTGCATTCACTTATATGCAAATACTCTTGGGAAAGGTGTTAATCCATCTCTTTCCTCCAGTTGGGTTAAATAACAGGACATGTTCGGTTCTATAGTCTTGGTTGGCAACCAATCTACCACAAAATGTAATGGCAACCTTCTGCAGGAAAATCTGCCGCGTCAGTTATGTCTCTTTTGAGACATGATCACCCAAGTATGTATCACTTATGGCACTTAACTGAATGACTGACCAAACTGAGGGCAAGGTCTCATTAATTCACAGTTGAAATGGCTAGATGAAACTGTAAGTTTGATGCTAACAGTTTTTTCTCTCACATTTATCATTTGTAAAACTCTCATTTGACTTCCTGCTTCCCAATTAACTTTGATCTTCAAAAATTTAAATGCAATGTCAATTGTTATCTACTTTCTTCTTGATTACTCTTCTATTATTTTTACTCCTGAATAATGTTTCTCTTAACTCTTATTCTTTCACACTCAGTAACCCTTAGTCTTAGTAGCTTTGCTGTCTTGCTTGGGGTGAAATTGTTTAAAAAAATACAATATCCATTCAGTATGTAGACAATCACAATACTCCACAGTTTTTGATATCTGTAAATTGTATGTTACCTTCTCTGTTCTTGAGAGATACAGCAAAGTGGTTTCCTGTTCAATACTTTAAATTCAAAGTTATGATTCTCCTAGACTACCTGCCAACCAAGGCTAAATAACCCAGACTTAGATAATCAAATTTTTGAACCCATTGCGAGAAGAAAAAGAGATGAAACTCTGACTTTCCTAAAATTATCTGCATGAAACTGCCGTCTCAATTGCACAGAAAAGAAAATAACACTAACATCTCATTTTAACAGATATATTTACCAAAATTACACAAAAATATCTTGAAATACTAAAGAGTAAATTTATTCAATAAAATTGGCTTGAACCACAACCTTCAGACAAGTTTGAAATTTCCTGCATCTCTTCTAGACAGTCTTGTTGAAGTTGGTCAAAATCCTTGCCTCCAGTTCATCTTTGGTATTACAAAGAGTTTTGTTAGTCTCTCACCCAACTGCACCCCACACATAATAATCAAGAGGGTTACATTCTTGTAAGTTAGATGGCCAGATGTAAGGGGTGATGTGGTTGTGGAAATTCTCTGACAGGCATGAGTGTGTTCTCCTGCTTGTTTGACATGGTACATAATCCTGTTGCCAGACATAGGGTCTTCCAGCAGCCACATTCTTGACCCAGGGAAGCACTACTTCTTCAAGGCACCTAATGTAGGCCTACATATCAAGTTAGAGGCTCTGTGGGAAAAAGAATGAAATTAAAAGAATTAAAAGAATTAAATTTTAATGCTTCTAAATCAAAGCTGCTATCTGTCAACCACCACAGGCAGTCTTTCCTACCCTCCATAAGCATAGACCAAGAAAGTCTCCCTGAAAGCAATACACTGCACATCCTCAACCTCTTCCTCTCTTCCAACTTCAAGTGGAACCATTACATTGAATCAAAAGCTAAATCAACTGCTAGGAAGGTTGGGTTACTGTGTTGGGCCAGGAAGTTTTTTCCACCTCAGTCCATCTTGCATAGATACAAATCAACCATCTGACCATACATTGAATACTGTTGTCATATCTGGTTGGCTGCCCCTGGTGGTCATCTCAGGGTTCTCAATAAGCTCTAAAGGAGAATCTGTAATGTGATAAGTCCCAACTTGGAGCTTTCCAGCCACTTACTCACCGACAGGATGTGGCTTCTCTCTGTCTCTTCTATAAATATTTTTATGGCTTCTGCTCCACCAAGCTTAGCTCACTGATGCTTCCTCCACAAAAATTTATTCAAGCAACTAGACTGGCGACAAGGTTCCACCCTTTTACAGTTAAATCAACCAAATGCAATCCCACTTCTATTCCACTAGCTTCTTTTCTTGCACTTCCTGCCTGTGGAACTCCCTTCCATATACTTACTTCTCAGATGGCTACAATCTCCAAGAATTTAAATGCAATGTCAATTCCCATTTCTTATTCACTTGACTCTAGTCCATCTCTCATCCTTTCCTCATCACCCTGTGTATCTTGTTGTTTTGCTTTATCACTCTACCCTTGCCACTGTCATTACACTGGTATTCCCATTCTTCTCTTGCCATTTCTCTGACACCCTTTGTAACTGGTTTGTCTTTCTCTTCATTCTTCTCACAATTAAATTTTCATTCTTCTCTTACGTATCCCTCTGTATATCAGTGGCAGTACCACCTTGCTTGAGGTGAAACAATTAAAAGAAAAAAAAAAGATCACCATGATATTTGGTTTTAATCACTCTCAGTACATTTTTTGGGACACAGTGTAGTATTTGTTTCTCCTCCGAGTGTAGTTGGTAGATGAATTGATGACTGCTTGGATCCATTCTCCCAGCTGCTCCACGTAGAACCCGGAACACTGCTTTACTTGGGACTCCGTTTCCTGCGCACCGTAAACAAAACACTGTCTCCCGAACACCGGTGTCTTCACAAATTGCCAACACCAAACTGCCTCCGAAACAGAAATTGGCTCTTTTAATGAGTTTTTGGTCTCATGCAAGAAACTGTAATTTCTTGCATGTAAAAGCCTTGCTTTCACCAATGATGCATGCGCAGTATCATTCCAAAAACTGCCTTGCATGAGCTCGCCTTGCAGTTCCATGACATCTATGAACGCATGTGCAGACAAACCGCCTTCTCTTGTTTTGGCGAGGTAAGTCTCCACCACACTCCTCACTGATCTCATCATCACAAAAAGTGCATTCGGAAGTGGGTCTCTTTTGGCGGGTGCTTCTTCAAAGGGGAACAACACAAGGTTCGTCCTCAGTCAAGCTGTCATCTGAGGTTTCATTATGCACATCAGCGTCCATTGGTATTAGACTATCGGAGCCATCACTTGGTTGACCTGACCCCAAATAAATAAACCCCTCACTCTCTTCTGTGTCAGTTTCATCGCTTGACGATGATCTTGAAAATGGCTGCAGGTCTTTGACATGGTGTGGTACCCCATCAATTAACACTGCCTGCAGGCTGACAATTTCAGTTACCCACCTGGTCCTGAACTTGGTTGTGCATTTACCGTGTGAAATTTTGACCCAGACAACGTCACCTTCTTCATATTCCACTCCGATCATCTGTGGTTCTGGTGGGGGTTTGGCTTTAATGCCTTTTACTTGGATGTGGTAATTATGCAACACATCAGCCGATGCCGTGGAAGGCGAGATGTCATCCTTTGGTGTGACATTATACCAATAAATGGCCTCCAACATGAAACAACCTTTCCTTGCTGTGATGATCTTAATGCTTCTGTGGCTGTGTTCTACAGTTCAATTACCAATAGTATCAATATGCACACAGAACCTCAACTGCACACTCCAACTGTTCGTAAACTTCTTGAAGTGCCTGCAAGTGAAGGCAGGGTTGTTGTCAGTTAATATTTTGGTTGGTGGGCCTCATTCAAAGAAAATCATCTTCAACTGGTGAATGACACTATGTGCATCTTGCCGACGCAATGTGCGCCAAATTGCAAACCTGGAGTGATTGCAATCAATGAGCATTAGAAAATGCTCACCATTGTAACGGGTTATGTCCATTGCTGATCTACTCCAGTTGTTTTCCACACTTAATTATCCTTTCTTCCAATAAACTGGTGCTGGATCTATTTACTGGCAGGCTTCGCAGGTTTGACAACCAATCACATGATTTCTTTTGACACTAGTGGGTCGATAAGTCTGGTGAAGTATAATGTTTATTTCACGCCCACATGTCCACTTTGTTGGTGGATGTCAGCCATCTGACTTTCATTCAGTTGGCTCCCCATTGCAATGCAACTTTCCGGGACTGGCTCTTTTCCCTCCTTGTGTAGATTCCCCCTTTTCCCTCTTTGTGTAGATCCAACCACTTGTGTGGCACTCTGGTGAAGCAGTCTGTGCAGTTTTGACAGGATTTCACCAGTGTGACATCCATGGTCAATCCATATTCTTCCGCCAATGCCTGCAGTGTTCCCAAGTGCCATCTCACTAGCATTTCACCAGCTGCCTTTGTGTTCACATGTGCCTTCCTAGTCAAGGTGTCAGATATTTACCGATGTACACATACTGAATCAGTGACCAGATGCAACACTGTGGCCTGCCATTGAAGGGCCAGGTTGATGCCTTTGACTGCTGCATCTAGTTCAGCCAGATTGATATGTCTAGCATCATTGGTTGGGTGCAACCAACAAGCATCCTCAACGATGCTTCCATTCACCTCTAACGCCACCCCTGTGGCCACAGACCTTCATCTCGTTGCCATCCATGCACCAGTCTTTCCCAACAGGGTCTATTTCACACACTCTAGTCATCGTCTCTTTCAGCATGCAAAGTAGATTGGCATCTCTGATCTCATCGTCCCATCTCTTGGTCACCGTACTTGCTCGGCGCATAATGAATGCAGTTACCATCCTCAGCCAGCCACACACAGGGAAGTGGCCCATGAGTTTCCCACAAATAGAAAATACACGTCAACGAGTTACCACATCGGGAATTTCTGGGATCTATTTACCCCACTTCCATCGGAGAATACCATTCTCTCCCCACACCTGCAAGCCAAGGACCCTAATTCTGTTTCCTAACCATTTTGAGTCTTTACAGACTAGGCCATAATCTGAAAAGTGCTGTCACACATGCGCTGCAGAAATCAGGCTCTTATTGATAAAAATATCATCAATGTAAGCCAATGTGGCACTTTTGATGACACAATCTTGGGACATTATAGCATCAACAACAGATAATGAGTGGTGCCACAAAACACAATCATGTAAGGCAGAACCACTTGCCCTTAAAAATGAACGTTTGGAATGGCCACAGCTCCTTGTCAATGTGAATTTGTAAGTAGGCATGTCGTAGATCTAAAAGCGACACATCAACTCCTTGTTGTCGCCATTCTCTGAGCTTTTGTGCGCACACTTCAGCATTAGCAGTGAATGCTTCTACAAATCCATTCAATTCTCAGTAATCGAGTACCAGCCGGACCTTTTGCTTGTGTGCTTGCACGATTACCATTAAGGGAATTAGACCCTTGGGTGGACCAAGTTCCTCCTCAGGATATGGCAGCAACCATCCATTACGCTGCCATAGCAAGAGTTTTTTCTCGTACGCATCCCAGGCATGGTCTTGATGATACATGTCCAAGTTTATTGCCTATAAAGCATCAGGTTTCACAGCGAGACTTCCGCACTCAAATGTCTGACCTCACTTGGCATCCTTGCATACAGTCCTTTGCCATGTGGTTGGGCCCAGAACACTTGTAGCAAAGAAAGGTCTCACTGTGTGAGTTAACAGGGAGTAACTCTGCATCCAAATATGTTTTGTCAGTGGATGCAGCAACCAATTTCTTACAGCTTCCATTGTCATTCATGATAGCCCGTGCTCGAATCAGAAGCTGCTCCAATGCCATGGTCTCCATTCTGAACGAGGCACGAAGTAGTTGCCAAACATTGTGGCAGCCTTGAAACAAACGCATATATCATCCACCATTTGAGTAACGATCCCTCAACCAACCTAGCTAAACAATGTAGTCCAGCCAGAAACTCGTCCCAAACTGTTTTCACCCAACTGTTTCACCCAAGTGAAGTTTCTGAGTAACAAATTGATCATATATATCAAATGCATCTGTTGGATATGTGGTCATGAGCCCTGTTTAATCTGCTCCATGTCTGCTTTCTGCTCCTTGCTGAGCTGCCTGTATACAGCAAGAGCACTGGCTTGGTGTCGTAATGGTAGAATCCACTCAATTTTGCCCATAGCACAGCCTTCGCAGACCAACTCTGCATTTTCAATCCACTCAACAATTGGCATATCAATTGCAGCGCCACTGAATTCAGGAATGAACCGGACATCAAAGACCTTGTCATCCATAATGAAAAGCGTGATATTCGCCAAAATAGCTTGTAGTATTTGTTTCTCCTCGGAGTGTAGTTGGTAGATGAATTAATGACCATTTGGATCTGTTCTCCCAGCTGCTCCACGTAGAACCCTGAACGCTGCTTTACTTGAAACTCAGTTTCCTGTGCACCTTAAACAAAACACTGTCTCCTGAACACTGGTGTAGCCTTCATAAATTGCTAAAACCAAACTACCTCCAAAACAGAAGTTGGCTCTTTTTATGAGTTTTTGATCAGAGGAAGAAACCGTAATTTCTCGCATGTGAAAGTCTCACTTTCACCAATGACACATGCACTGTGTCATTCTAAAAACTGCCTTGCATGAGCTCACCTCATGGTTCCATTATGTCTATGAATGCATGTGCAGACAAACCTCCTTCTCTTGCTTCAGCAAGGTAAGTCTAAACCACACACAGCATCCTCTGCAGTAGCCTCAGATTGACACCCAAAAACTCTGAAATGTTTGTATTGGAGTTTCTGGTAAAAATGCTAATCAGTACAGTGTGTCATCTCCAAATTTCTAGTAGAGTGAATCGTGTCATGGTGCTCTCTTTCTCACTGATGGTGCTCAACTGACCCAAGTGTACTGTGCAGTTGACAAGATCAAAAGCAGACATACAGGAAATTAAAAATATAAAAAGGCCACAATTTACCCATCACACCCTGTGAATACATTTTTCAGAGAATCTGAACTTAGCCTACCAATTCCATTAACCATACCAATAAATGTTATGTCATCTGCAGATTCAGTACAAAGGTCTTGGAGTAACCACCTAACCAATTTATCATACGTGGCTTCCCATTCTCAATTTTCATAATGTAGTATTTATATAGAATTAAAATTTTATTGTAACTTTATTATGCACAATAATAAGTAAACAATTTAATTGGAAAAATTGAAAATAACTACAATGTATATAAATACATGTTAGAGACATGTCATAATAGGTCATTTCATCTTAAATAAAGCAACAATGTTTCACAGTAATTTTTAACATCAACTATTTTTTTATTAAAACATGAATAATGTTAACACATTCAACATAATGGATAAAAAATTGTGAAATTTATATAGATTTTTTTTTGAGAGAAAAATAAATAAAATGTGCAAAATAAATTCACAGGTTTGAACAAAAAACCAGAATGACATAAAAATCCACAAAGTTGTCTCTTGTATTTAGTTTAATTTTTAAGATATATAAATCTAGGTAAGAAACAGTAAAATTTAATAAGATAGTGATGGTCAAAAATACTGCCTGAAGCCTCTAAAAAGGCTGAGCCCACCAATTAGGGGGTTTGGGTATAGTATGCACTAGCCCTGGCCATCTGCACACTTACTGAATCTTTTACAACTAGCCAATGATAAACACCAAGTTGTCAAGTAATCAAATGCTCTACTAGTACAGCATAATGTTTATCAGTAATAAAAACATACTAATATTTCTGCGGCAAACCGGAACCAGACTGGCAACTGGGTCCCACCCATTCACAGTCAGGTTAGCCAAATGCAGACGACAATTCTACTCCTGCAGCTTCTTCTCTCGCACTTCCCGCCTGTGGAACTCGCTCCCGTATTCTTGCTTTCCTGACGGCTACAGCCTCCAGAAATTTAAATGCAAAGTCAATACTCATCTACTAACCACTGGACTCCAGCTCTCTCCCCACCCCTGTATAACCTTCCCTTTCTCTCCACCTATGTATCTGTCATCGCACCTGCTTTCTCAGCTTTCTATTGTTCCTTTCTAACTAGTTTGTACTCCTCACTCTTTTCTAATTAATCTTTTTACATTTATGTAGCCCCCTGCACATCAGTGGCGTTTCCGCCTTGCTCGGGGTGAAATGATTAAAAAAAAAAAACTATAAAAAAATGTCCACTCAGCATAGTTGCAGTAGATACCACAGGTTGGCTTCATCAGTATTTAACAAAGAGAAATGGGCCTGATTGGATGGACAGGCTAAGAAAGGGACAGTCATACTGAAGATAAGAAATCACACTGATTCACAAATTGCCTCCAAGTTAAAACAATGTCTTAATTCATAAAATTTCTTTTGACTGAAATATTTAAAGGATCTACTTAAAATTTAATTACTCATTTTTCAGCACATAGTTCACCATTCTACAAAATTTCATTGAAATTCATTGAGAACTTTTGATGATACTGTGTGCCCAAAGAGACTAACATGGGTGAATATATGATGCCTGTCCAGCTTTACTGGCAGAGATATTAAAAAATTTGGACGACTTCATCTTGATTTGTCTATTGTTCAATTAAAATTATTGACAAAATACCTCCTGAGACATAATACTATTAAGATGGGTTAGTATTTTCCAAACTCTTACAAGATGCTACTTGATAATTTTATCTTGCTTTTCCAATTAATTTTATTAGATTCATTTTCAAGAATTCTTGTTCAGTGAATTGATATTTTTTCAAATTTTCTAATTGAATACCATTATATTGTATGTGCTTTCTTTTAAGCACCGAGAATTTTTTACGTTCCCTGCCAATTAAAATTAAATATTGACCTACTTGGACTAATAGATTTGCATCTTCTAATAGGTTCATTTTGGCTAAAGACAATAACAGTGAAACACTGACAAGTTTTCTAATGTAAATATTACAGCCTTGGCAACAAGAAAAGCCATGATCACACCCACATCCACCAAAAACGTTATTCTAAAAAAATCACTTTATAAATTAGTAGTCATAATTTGGTTTAGCTAATACTTCTGTTTGGAGAAATGGCCTCTTGACAAAGCCAGAGCAAAACATATATTAGATAGCAAGAAGTAAAGTAAGCTTTTAGTGTATGGTAGGTTGCCATTGCTTTCTGTGGTAGACTGGTTGCCGACCAAGGCTATAGAATCCAATCTGTCCTATTATTTAACCCATAACTGGAAAGAAGAGACAGATTAATACCCTTCCCAAGGGTATTTGTGTGTAAGTGAATACAATGGATTCAACTGGAATTTGAACTCGGCGCCCCGGTTTCTCGTTCTGAGCTGATATCCACTGTACCACAACACACATCTGTGTACCACAATGCAGTTATTTTAATAATCTATACAAATAAGATATTTATCTGAATTTAGACAAAATTACTTCCCAAGCATAATAAAACATTTAATTAATCTGTTTCTTTACTGCTACAATTTTAAATTGCAGTCCTATTTATTCAAGCCTTTCATGGGAGGCACTCAGATACGTTTGTTTTGCTTCAACTTGGTGCTGAAATAGGCTTTGTCATTGCTATATTTGTCATTCTGTTTCTAATCTTTTTCTTCTGTGAGATATTTTCATTTCACTGTTAAATTACATGCATAAAATTTTTAATATGAAAAGATATTTAGTAAAAAGCAACTAATATAATACCAAGAGAGACCAATAAATCATAAACACCAGTGAACATATAAAAAATATATAGGGAGTAGATGAATTAAACGGCCTCTATTTTAATTGTGAATTCTTTATCTCTAATTTATTGAATCTCAAAACATTTTTTCAAGACTTTGGTTCCATTACACCTCATGACATAGTATTAGTTTTTATATAAGATCTTGACAAAGAAGTTTGTAGAATGTTTCAGGTAATGGTGTCATGTTCACACTAAAAATAATACAACTTGAACATAATAAATGTCATATAAAAGCAAACTGATACTGTTGTACTAAAGGTCCATTGACTGTGAACAGTGTGAAAGCAAAAGGTTTAAATGAGAAATAACAAGCATTATGAATATTTTAAAAGGAGCCCAAATACAATAAACACTGCCACTTTTCAAAATATTGCAATGCTAATAGCAATAGCTATTTTTGTTCTTATTATCTTTTACTACAACTGTCCAGTAATGGTTGTTACATATAAATAGTTTTCTTTAGATGATTAGCAATACTTATAAAAGGTTATGGCCATACTTCCTAACAACAACTTCCTGTTATTACATTTATACCTGACAGTAATAATATATTTTGAATAACATGAGATGTCTTAAAGTGAACAATTCAAATGTAGATGGAACAAATGTACAGAACAAATTGCTGTTGGGAAAGTTGGTTTACAATGTGGTGCTAGATAATTTTTTTGACAGAATCTATCAAGCACATTTATAAATCTTTTATAAGTACATGATGTTTGTGGCAGTTTTTTTGATTTGATTCAATCTTTCTAAGCAAAACTGCATAATGAAAGTTGTCTTGAATGATCACACTTCTCAGTGACATGCAGAGGGTTAGTGAAGTTTGGTCATGTCCAGGGCCAACTCCATGAATGTATGTCCCTAAGATTCATTGTGGGGGGTGAGGGGATGAGGCTATAGGGTCTAGTACTGAGAAAAAGGAAAAAAGTTAGACATTTTAAATATGCAAAAACAGAAAAAACATGAAGTAAACATGTTATTCAGATTAAATATAAACTAAATTTTTATTTCACTTTTTCATTGGATGCCTAAGCAACGTTGAGCCTGGTAAGTACTTAGATGGGTAACCACTTGAGAATACCAGGTGCTTTAAGCGTTTAGTGACAGATGTGCATTGTGGTGCAGTGGATATCGGCTTGGAAAGAGAAATCGGTGAGTCGAGTTCAAATTCCAGTTGAATACCCTGTATTCCCTTAAGCACTGGTATCCTTGGGAAATGTATTAATCTGTCCCTTCCCTCCAGTTATGGGTTAAATAACAGAGGTAGGACTTGGGGACCCTGCCCTTAAAAAAACAAATCCCAATGAATGTTAATATTTGAAAAGGAAAAAGTATTACTAGACACAAAAACTTATATAAAAACAACAATAAATTGCTGAAAGAAAAAGGTATTACCAGCAATAAATAAATAAAAAAAATTTAGTTGGCAATAAATGACCTGCCGAGGTTGATATGCCATAAAACAAAACAACCAACCAACCAATCACTCTTTCATTGGATGCCATCCTAATATGGATGCCCAGAACAGTCTCACATTCTGCACTCCAATTTTAAAAGCTACTGACACTTCTGGATAATTTTGCATTACTGCAAGCATTCTCCAGGGCTCTATTCTTGGATCCACTGTTTTCTTATTTTCATCAGTAACCTACTCGATAACATCGGTTAGCAGCTTGGTATTGTCATACTTCATTGAAATTAGATATCTTTCTAATTTCTTTTGCATCCTGATCAGATATGAATGCCATGAAGGTAGGAAATAAAATACAAAAAAGTAATTTTCTGCGCATGGGCTTAGAGCATCACATATGGTTACTGAAGTAAGTACCCACAATGAAAGTGACACTGGCCAATCACAAACATTCCTGCCAAAAAAGAAGATATCCCCATGGACTGCTAGATCTGCTTAAAAGCAGGCCCCTTGCAACAACTGTTAGCAGTTGCTGGCCATCAGGCCACCTGCCAACATGCAGGGCACTTCTGCTATCACTGACATGACCCCCTCATCTCAACTCAACAGTTATTATTCGCAGGCTTGACTAATCACCCGACTTCATACACAGAAACCAACAGAGACCAGCTCCAACATCACCAGGCTCTCAACATTCACGAATGTGATTTTTAACATCACACAGACTCTAGTAGAGAGCAGCCTTGACACAGTCAGTCAGTTAAGTGCCATGCGCGATACACGCTTTGGGCGATTATGTCTCGAAAGAGACATGACTGACTGGGCAGAATATTATCCCGCAGTAGGTTGCCATTGCTTTCTGTGGTAGACTGGTTGCCGACCAAGGCTATAGAACCCAATCCGTCCTGTTATTTAACCCATAACTGGAAGGAAGAGACGGATTAATACCTTTCCCAAGGGTATTTGCGCGTAAATGAATGCAAGGAATTCAACTGGAATTCGAACTCGGTTCCCCGATTTCTCGTTCCGAGCCGATATCCACTGCGCCACAACGCACATCCGCCTTGACACACAAACATGATTAATATGTCATGTTCCCAATGATTTATATCATGTTAATGCTGACACTACCCAGCTACACTTAATTCCTTGTCACCACTGCCTTTACCTCAGCATACCCTACTTGCTACAGGCATTTCTTTGCAGTCATCACTGTGACCCTGTTTCAAAGAAACACAGGCCTACAAGCTACACCTAATTTTTCATCACCACCAATCTAACTCATGACAGGCATTCCCTCACAGTGAAACACTTCACCTCAACACAAAGTATACCTAAATTTCTCATCATTACTGCTGTCACCTCAACATACCTAACTTTTGACTTTAATGACTCTAAAGCAACAATTCTCTCTATCAATCAGTCAGTTAAGTGCCATACGTGATACATGCATTGGGTGATCATGTCTTGAAAGAGACATGATTGACTGAGCAAAAGATTTCTCACAGTAGGTTGCCATTACTTTCTGCAGTAGACTGGTTGCCAACCAAGGCTATAGAACCCAGACTGTCCTGTTATTTGACCTATAGCTGGAGGGAAGAGACGATTTAATACCTTTCCCAAAGGTATTTGTGCATAAGTGAATGCAACAAATTTGATTAGAATTTGAACTCCGATCTCGATATCCACTACACCACTACACACATCCCTATCATCTTAAAAGACATTTTTGCCTGCACCTTAAATAAATATTTTTTTATTGCTATCACACTTTGTATTGAAGGCAAATGGGACAGAGGAAAATATTGCATAACTTACCTAGAGAACTTGCATAAATGGTTTAGCAGGGAGAAGAAAAAGATAAAATTTATTAAGAGCTACAAAAGACAGGAAATTGTGGAGTGCCATGAGCGTTTATGTCATAAAGAGACATGGCACATAGAAGATCATTGGCTTAAAATTATTGTACAATGTTAACAGTCCTTATGTTGCTTCAGAGCAATCAAGATAGCCTTACCAGTGTATTATATAATCAATATCAAAGAATTGTATGCTTTTTTTTTATAAAATTGCTTCCAACATGACCGATATTATTAACACAATACTTTAATCATAAAAGCCAGTTAAATTGTTATATTGGAAATTGGAATCAATTTTGAATTTTATTGTGCTAAAAAGACAGATAATTGTGTGTTAGATTAGTACTAAAATTTTACATTATTATGTACTTTTGGATCAAATTCATGTTTAAATTTCTACTGAATTAGAATTAGAATTTTTATCTCCCTCTTACCTTCTCTGGGCAAAATATAAATTTAAATGCCACATAAAACTGTTGCCATGCTACAGAGTGCACATTTAATGTGGATGTCTTATATTGATCAATGCACTGAACTGACAAAAGAAACAAAGAAAAACAACAGATCAGATTGGAAGTCATTAAAATAATGATTCTGCTTGTCAGCTAGTGCATTTCTTTTAAAGAGTATCATTTGTAAAATGAATGAGAACATATTCTTTTAGCTTTAGTCATGATAACTAGTTATTTGTGAACTTCAGCTTTCTATCTTAGCTGAAAAATGTAAATTTTTTTGCTCCAAAGCTGAGTGAACAGCACAAAAATAAAAAGATATCTGAGCTTCATAGATTGCAACAAGGTATTCGATTGGTTACAACACAAGAAGAGACTTGAGAAATCTGAACTTATATAGAAAAGACATTTAAATAATCCATAAACACTGCCAAGAAAAAGAACAGCTTGCGTGTAGACAGAGAATGAGTTGAAGGAATAAGCAAAAATTAAAAGATTAATACAAGGATGCATTTTCTAACAAGATTTATTTAACCTATTCAGTGAATTAAATCTAACAGGATTAGAAATGCTAATAGCCTTTATAATCAGTAAAATAAACTTAGCAACATATGTTATGCAGCTGACACTGTTCATGGAAAATTCAGAAGGAAAATAGAAATGAGATATATTCCAAAGATAATGTCATGAAGCTTATATAATATTGTATGTATGTTACCTCTCAGCTTTTCTGAAATTTTACAGACTCTTACTTAAAATCTCATTTCAGAAGGCTTATTTAATGCTCAACATATTGTATCTTTTATGATCTTAACTCTTCTGAAATTTTACAGAAATTTACTGCAAAGCTAATTTCATGAATCTTATGCAATGCTTTACATATGTTATTATTTATGTTCCTAGCACTTCTGAAAGTTTATAGACCTTTATTTAAAATCTAATTTTATGAACCTCAGGCAATGCCCTCCATATGGTATCTTTTGATGATCCTAGCTCTTCTGAAAGTTTATAGACCTTTACTCCAAAACTAATTTCATGAAGCTTATGCAATGCTTTACATATGGTATATTTTGATGATCCTAGCTCTTCTGAAAGTTTATAGACCTTTACTCCAAAGCTAATTTCATGAAGCTTAAGTAATGCTTTATATATAGTATCTTTTGATGATCCTAGCTCTTCTGAAAGTTTATAGACCTTTACTCTAAAATCAATTTCATGAAGTTTATGTAATGCTCTGCATATGGTATCTTTTGATGATCCTAGCTCTTCTGAAAGTTTATAGACCTTCACTCCAAAGCTAATTTCATGAAGCTTATGCAATGCTCTGCATATGGTATCTTTTGGTTTCCTAGCTCTTCTGAAAGTTTATAGACCTTTACTCCAAAGCTAATTTCATGAAGCTTAAGTAATGCTTTACATATGATATCTTCTGATGATCCTAGCTCTTCTGAAAGTTTATAGACCTTTACTCCAAAACTAATTTCATGAAGCTTATGTAATGCTTTACATATGGTATCTTTTGATTATCCTTGCTCTCTAGAAAATTTACAAAGCTTTACCCTAAAGCCAATTTCATGAAACTTATGTATAGCATTGCATATATCTTTTCATATTCATACCTCTTTTTAAAGTTTAGAGACCTTTACTGCAAAGATAATAGGTTGTTACAAAATTAATGGCTGATTTCAGATACATAATGTTATTCTTGAAAAATTAACTGTAGAAATGTTGAAATTAGTTAGAATACAAGCCTCTATGCACTGCTGCCATTGATTGATAAAAAATTATTGGCTGTGATGCAATAAAACCTTTGAAAGCTGATTCCACCTTGGTTTTGGACCTAAAAAGTTTACAATATAAATATGTGCTTAAAAAATGATAATCAGTGAGTGAAAGATCAGGTGAATATGAAGGATGTGGTAAACTCATATATCTCAAGTCTTTCAGATTTTGCAACATCATTCTTGCAATGTCATTCTTGAAACATTATTGTAGAGCAAAATTGGACTACTTTGATTCTGCAATCCTGGTCTCATTTTTTGCAGGTGTTCATGCATTTTAGCAAGTTGATTGTGGTAAGGTCTGCATTAATGCTCTGATTGGCTTCTAGAAATCTGTAGTGGATAATACCAATTGCAGACACCATAATCTTTTGCTCGTGCAATTTTAGCTTTGGGAAAAGTTTGAGGGACTCATGACGATCAAGCCATTTACCTGATTTTTTTTACAGTTATCATAAGGGATTCACTTTTCATCACAAGTAACTATTTGGTTTATAAAGTAATCAGTGGTGTTAGGCAGGAAAAACATCAAGCACACTTCAAAATGCCTAAGTTTTGATTTTCATTGAGATCATGAGGAACCCATTTATCAAGCTTTATCACCTTGCCAATACTCTGCAAATGTTGTGAGAGTGCTTCAGTGCTGACACCAAACCTCTGAGACCTTTCTTTGATTGCAGTGTTCATTATTGAAACTCCATTAAAATCCTCTACCTTCTTTATCTTCAAGGTTCTCATCACCAGTACAGAATTTCTGGAACCACCTTTGTACAGTTCACTCACTTGTGGACCCATCTCCACATGCTCTGTTGATATTGACAAAAGTTTTTAGGCACTGTACCCAAGTATGAACTCATTCAAGAAAAGTAAACAAAGATCATGTTTTTGTCATGTTCATAATTAAGGGCTTATATGCTTCAAGAATATTTCTGTCTGAAAATAAGTTAAAAATTATTAAAGAGTACACATTAATCATTATGCATATCAAAATTCACCTAATATATACCATGAATACGATGTTAAAATGGCTTTTCAAAATAGAACACTTGGATACTAGAACACTTCAAGCCACCATTACGTTTATAACAACCTAATATTTTGAAAGAATTTGTTTGTTGTTTGTTAGATTCTCTTCTAACCTGCATTTTAATTTGTTGGTCATCCAATTCTGGATTTTATTCAAAGATAAAAGTTATATTTAAAATGTTCAAAGTAATGTTAAGTAATGCACTCAGATATTGCTTCATTTTCTTCTACTTACCAAATTTTTTAAGCAGCTGAGTTTAAAAGAACATGTCAAGCTAAACAGAATGTCAAAACTTCTATTACCCCTTCATTATCATATCTAAAATAAAAATTATGCAGGAATAGTATTAACAAGATTATAATGGCTGGCCACAAGTATCCAATTATATAGTTTGCCAATCCCTATTATAGATGTCTACTCAGGCACATTTGTATTTGTTCAACACCAACAGAGCCAACTATGGTTTATACTGCAACTTTGTTGAGTGAATATCAGTTACAGGAAGTGCATTATCTGCCATTATTAGCAGTCTGAACAAGGTCAGTATGATCAAACCTTCAGTCATGATGAGTTGTAACTTCATGCAAGCACAACCATCAACGACTTCCAAATACTCATGTTTACCAAATTTCACTCAGAGGACTTGGGTCAACCTGTGGTATGGTTTCCAAAAGGTGCCACAAACTATGATCACTTTACTCAGGCTGATAATGTCAAGTAGTCATCTTCTTGAGAAATCAACCATGGCAAGACCTGAAAGTGGCTCTAATGATTAGAAAGCCAATCTTCTAACCAATCAGATGGCCTTAAGATCTTACATATAACAATAATCTTAATAATATCATAAAGTCATAGACTTTCAATATATAAGAGATAAGCTTCAGAATTTCCTACTTTTTTGTGTCATGTGTCTTCAGCTTTTGAGTATAAGTTCATGAAAAATGCTTCCCTGATAAATACAATCAAAAAATTTAAATACAACATCAATCATCATCTTCTGTCTTCTTGAACCCTGTTTCTTTTTTGTCTATTCCTCAAACTTTCTCATTTTCAATATTTGCATTTACTTCTATTTTCACTCCCTGTGACCCCTTACATTCTAGTAGTAGTGTCACCTTACTTGAAGTGAAGTATTTAAAAATATGAGAATTGTATTTAACTTCAGTACCTTGAGTCAATCAATTAAGTGCCATATGTGAAACACACTTAGGCGATCATGTCTCAACAGAGACATGACTGACTAGGCAGATGATTATCCTGCAGTAGGTTGCCATTACTTTCTGCGGTAGACTGGTTGCCAGCCAAGGCTATAGAACCCAATCCTGTTATTTAACCCATAAGTGGAAGGAAGAGACGGATTAATACCTTTCCCAAGGGTATTTGCGCGTAAGTGAATGCATGAATTCAACTGGAATTTGAACTCCAGTTGAATTCATGCATTCATTTGAGTACATGTACCTTGAGTACCTTGAGTACACAAACTTAAATGTAGAACTAGATTGGCAGTTAGGTCTTGTCAATTTACAGTTAAATTTATAGATATATCCATAAATTTTATGCTAATAGTTTCTTTTTTGCACTTCTCACTTGCTGAACTCTCTTCCAGTTTCTTACTTTCCTGACAACTATTATTGTCAAAATTTACATTCCACATGAATTGTCACCTTCTATCTCCTTGAATAATGTGTATTTTGTTATCCTTTCTCATCAGCAATATGTTCTCAATTTTCTTCATTAAATTGTCTTATAGACTTTCAATATGAACAAATAATAGGCTTCAGAATTTTCTATTTTTTATGCCATGTGCTTTTAGGTTTTAAGTATAGGTTCACAAAAAAAGAAAATATATTTGATATAGAAAAACATTCCTTCAACAAAAGTGTTTGTAAAAAGCTAAGGATTACATAAGATAAGTATAGGGAAAGTATACTGTAAGAAACTGTTTGGAGAATAAAAGTATTATTTTTCATCATTAATCAAGCAATGTAATAAAGCCACTAAGATGCAAGTTGTTACTAAGAATAAAAGAAACTGAGAAAAATATTATTAAGCAGTGTGGTCAATAAAAAAGCTGGATTCAAAAAGACAAAATATAAAGACTGACATTACATTTAAAATTTTGAAGATGATAGTTGACAGGAAAGCAAGCCAGAAGAGAGTTCTACAAATGAGAAGAGTAGGAAATGAAACATTTAGCATAGAATTTACAATTACATCTAGCAATTTCAATTGTGAGATGATGAGACCTTGCTGCCAACCTAGTCAGTCAGTTAAGTGCCATATGTGATACACATTTGGGTGATCATGTCTTGAACGAGAGATGACTGACTGGGCAGAAAATTATTCCACAATAGGTTGCCATTATTTTCTGCAGTAAACTGGTTGCCAGCCATGGCTATAGAACCCAATCTATCCTGTTATCTAACATATAACTAGAGGGGAGAGATGGATTAATACCTTTCCCAAGGATATTTGTGCATAAGTGAATGCAAAGAATTCAACTGAAATTCGAACTCGGACCTCTGATTTCTCATTCTGAGATGATATCCACTGCACCACAATGCACATCCAACGCAACCAACCTTGTACTGTGCTTAAATTCATGGAGTCGAGCTACAAGAAAAAATTATTTAAAAATATTTATAGTAAAGGCATAAAAAAACACAGTGAGAAGGTGATTGAAACAGATATGCCAGGTCAAGACTGATGATGCTGTAGACTCAATATTCCAACTATAAACAATTTAAAAATTTTAAATTATTTCTTCCCAATTAATGCGATGCTCTTACTAAGATACAAAGGGTTTCTTCTACTTTTCTTGCTTATTGAACTCTTTTCTGGTTTGCTTTCCTGCCAACTATCATCTTCAAATATTTAAAGTACAAGAAAAAAATATTAGAGTAGCAATTGCGTTTACCAAGTTCAACAGTAAAAGTTTGAGATCTAGTTGACAATCTAGTAGCATGCTTAAATTCACATCTCATCCAAGCAGTTGTCATGTAAATATATGTAGAAAAGACAGCGGGACGCCACATCACATTGCTGAGAAAATGGCTGAAGACAAGATGCCTGGTCAGGAACAATTGTATTGCAAACCTTTCTCTGGATTTTGTCAAAAATTTCAAGTTAAACATAAGGAGCACCATATCAGATATAATAAGTTCAGAAGCTGAATTTCTTTCATGAAACAACATGAATTAAGATATTGCTTAACATTGAAATTGTAAGATAGTTTCACCATGATTGATATTATTCATATGCTGTCAGTAAAAACTAGGTTGTTCAAAACCGGAATGTCTAAATTGACCTCTCTATGAATGATATTATTGATACAGCTGAAAAATACAGTGCAATGTTGATGGCTTGAAATTGGCTTCTCTATGACCAATATTATTAAATCAATATTATTAGGCTAAAAATATAGTTTTATGCCAGTGTTACTCAATTGGTTAGAATTCAATCAATTGTATTGAGACAATATCATTAAACCAAAATATATTGAACAAAAATTCAGCATCCACAATTGCTGCTACATAGCCTATATCACTTACACAATTACAATGAATTGAAAATATTGATTGGTATAGCTACATTAAAAATAGCTCTAATATGAACAATTTTACTAAATCGCTATCACAAAGTTAAAATGCTCCATATTATTAGAATTATACATAAAATAAATGTATTCTGTTAGTTATATTTACATTCCTGACCACTAACCATTCCTCTTTTGCTCTTATTTGTTATGCATTTCTAGAGTAAATTAATTTGTAATGCATTTCCAAAATAATGTTTATAGTAATTATACATAGTAGCTGTTTTCTGTCAGTAATGGGTCAGTTCTTAGATGGGTGACCACTTGGGAATACCAGGTGCTGTAAGCGTTTAGTGACGGATGTACGTTGTGGTGCAGTGGATATTGGCTTGGAAAGAGAAATCAGTGAGCCGAGTTTGAATTCCAGTTGAATACTCTGTATTCACTTAAGCACTGGTACCCTTGGGAAAGGTATTAATCCGTCCCTTCCCTCCAGTTATGGGTTAAATAACAAGGGTAGGACTTAGGGACCCTGCTCTTAAAAAAACAAATCCCAATGAATCTTGATACTTCAAAAGAAAAAAGTATTACTAGACACAAAACTTATATAAACACAACAATAAATTGTTGAAAGTAAAAGGTATTACCAGCAATAAATAAATAAAATTTAGTTGGCAATAAATGACCCACTGAGGTTGATATGCCATAAAAACAAAACAACCAACTGTCAGTAATGCTTGCATTAATTCTTTTTAACTGATAAAGCATTTCTGTTTTTGCTCATATTAGTTTTTGCTCTTATTTGTTTTGCTCTTATTTGTTATTCATTTTTAGAGAAAATTAATTTGTAATGCATTTCCAAAATAATGTTTATAGTGATTATACATAGTAGCTGCTTTTTGTTAATAATGTTTGCATTAATTCCTTTTGGCTGATAAAAAATTTCTGTTCTTATTTTTACATAATTTTAAAGTAATTTCAAAAGAATTAGTAGGTTTATATTTTGTCTGACATTTTTAAGTCCTGGGTATGCGATTCAGCTACATCTGGCTGCAAGACCTCTGATCAGGATACTGAAGGTTTTGAGAAGCCTAAAACTTCCTCTTAATTGTTGTTCTCAGGGTGGTAGCACCTGTTAGGGTCCCAGCTATGGGCAAAGAGTGAACTCACAAACAAAAACAATACTATGAAAGTAAAAATACCAGCAACACACACACACACACACACACACACACACACACACACATATATATATATATACATATATATATATATATATTTATAAAATACCGGTGGATGTGTGTTGTGGTGCAGTAGATATCAGAAATTGAAGAACCAAGTTCAAATTCCAACTGAATTTGTTTCATTCACTTATGTAAAAATACTCTTGGGAAAGGTATTAATCCATCTCTTCCCTTCAGCTATGCCACAAATAACAGGACAGATTGTGTTCTATAGCTTTGGTTAGCAACCTGTCTGCTGTAGAAAGTAATGGCAACCTACTGCAGGAAAAAAATCTGCCCAGTTAAACATGTGTCTTTCAAGACATGATCACCGAAGCATGTATCATATATGGCACTTGACTGACCTATTTATATCAGAATTACCAACATTACATATTTTTGATCTGTATTAAAAATATTTAGATTTCAGCATTAGAACAAAATGAATGAATCTATACAATTTATACTTGAAAAAGTCCTACAATGTTGCAAAATAAACCAAAAAATATAATTAAAAAATTATAACCATAACAGTAATCTTACTATTTAAAAATAAATTTTTGACAGCTTCAATACAAAGCCTTATATAGGAAAAAACATTAAATTTTGGCATTAAATGACCCAATGGACTGATATCCCACAAACCAAACCAAAGCAAACCAACATTTTTATTTCTTCATACATTATTAAGGATACAGGATGTGCGTTGTGGTACAGTGGATATCAGCTTGGAAGGAGAAACTGGGGAGCTGAGTTCGAATTCCAGTTGAATCCATTGTATTCACTTACGCGCAAATACCCTTGGGAAAGATATTAATCCGTCTCTAGGTTAAATAACAGGACAGATTGGGTTCCATAGCCTTGGTCGGCAACTAGTCTACCGCAGAAAGCAATGGCAACCTACTGCGGGATAATCTTCTGCCCAGTCAGTCATGTCTCTTTCGAGACATGATCGTCCAAGCGTGTATCACGTATGGCACTTAACTGACTGACATTATTATAGTGGATACTTGTATTTGAAATAGACGCCCCATTTTTATTCATTAAACAGAGTGTATTATGCCTACTTATCTTCATGTACTCTATAGAAGATATGCATTGTGGTGCAGTGTACATCAATTTGGAACAAGAAATTGGGGAGCCGAGTTCAAATTCCAGTTGAATTCCTTGCATTCACTTACATGCAAACACCTTTGGGAAAGGTATTAATTCATCTCTTTCCACCAGTTATGGGTTAAATAACAGGAAAGATTGGGTTCTATAGCCTTGATAGGCAACCAATCTACTGCAGAAAGTAATGGCAACCTACTGCGGGAGAATCTTCTACCCAGTCAGTCATGTCGCTTTTGAGACATGATCGTCAAGCGTGTATCACGCATGACACTTAACTGACTGACTCTATAGCAGGAACTGAATATGCATCCTCCTTCATAGGGGAAAT
Source organism: Ascarosepion bandense (assembly GCA_037127315.1). Lineage (NCBI taxonomy): Eukaryota > Metazoa > Mollusca > Cephalopoda > Sepiida > Sepiidae > Ascarosepion > Ascarosepion bandense. Next base: position 5,795,967 of record JBBBDQ010001373.1, read on the forward strand.
CACTATTTGATCCAGTATGTTTCAACCACAAAAAAAGGAAAAATAGAAACTTTCTTTTTGCAATGGCCTTTATGGCCTACTGACTGACTCTATAGCAGGAACTGAATATGCATCCTCCTTCATAGGGGAAATCACTATTTGATCCAGTATGTTTCAACCACAAAAAAAGGAAAAATAGAAACTTTCTTTTTGCAATGGCCTTTATGGCCTACTGACTGACTCTATAGCAGGAACTGAATATGCATCCTCCTTCATAGGGGAAATCAGTATTTGATCCAGTATGTTTCAACCACAAAAAGGAAAAATAAGAGCTTTCTTTTTGCAATGGCCTTTATGGCCTACTGACTGACTCTATAGCAGGAACTGAATATGCATCCTCCTTCATAGGGAAATCACTATTTGATCCAGTATGTTTCAACCACAAAAAAAGGAAAAATAGAAACTTTCTTTGCAATGCCCTTTATGGCCTACTGACTGACTCTATAGCAGGAACTGAATATGCATCCTCCTTCATAAGGAAATCACTATTTGATCCAGTATGTTTCAACCACAAAAAAAGGAAAAATAGAAACTTTCTTTTTGCAATGGCCTTTATGGCCTACTGACTGACTCTAGCAGGAACTGAATATGCATCCTCCTTCATAGGAAATCACTGATCCAGTATGTTTCAACCACAAAAGGAAAAATGGCTTTCTTTTTGCAATGGCCTTTATGGCCTACTGACTGACTCTATAGCAGGAACTGAATATGCATCCTCCTTCATAGGAAATCACTATTTGATCCAGTATGTTTCAACCACAAAAGGAAAAATAGAAACTTTCTTTTGCAATGGCCTTTATGGCCTACTGACTGACTCTATAGCAGGAACTGAATATGCATCCTCCTTCATAGGGGAAATCACTATTTGATCCAGTATGTTTCAACCACAAAAAGGAAAAATAGAAACTTTCTTTTTGTGTACTATGGCCTACTGACTGACTCTATAGCAGGAACTGAATATGCATCCTCCTTCATAAGGAAATCACTATTTGATCCAGTATGTTTCAACCACAAAAAAAGGAAAAATAGAAACTTTCTTTTTGCAATGGCAGCACATGGCCTACTGACTGACTCTATAGCAGGAACTGAATATGCATCCTCCTTCATAGGGAAATCACTATTTGATCCAGTATGGGCACAACCACAAAAAAAAGGAAAAATAGAAACTTTCTTTTTGCAATGGCTAGCCTACTGACTGACTCTATAGCAGGAACTGAATATGCATCCTCCTTCATGGAAAATCACTATTTGATCCAGTATGTTTCAACCACAAAAAAAGGAAAAATAGAAACTTTCTTTTTGCAATGGCCTTTATGGCTACTGACTGACTCTATAGCAGGAACAGATGCCATCCTCCTGCATAGGGAAATCACTATTTGATCCAGTATGTTTCAACCACAAAAAAGGAAAAATAGAAACTTTCTTTTGCAATGCTCTTTATGGCCTACTGACTGACTCTATAGCAGGAACTGAATATGCATCCTCCTTCATAGGAAATCACTATTTGATCCAGTATGTTTCAACCACAAAAAGGGAGAAAAAATAGAAACTTTCTTTTTGCAATGCCCTTTATGGCCTACTGACTGACTCTATAGCAGGAACTGAATATGCATCCTCTTCATAGGGGAAATCACTATTTGATCCAGTATGTTTCAACCACAAAAAGGAAAAATAGAAACTTTCTTTTTTGCAATGGCCTTTATGGCCTACTGACTGACTCTATAGCAGGAACTGAATATGCATCCTCCTTCATAGGAAATCACTATTTGATCCAGTATGTTTCAACCACAAAAAAAGGAAAAATAGAAACTTTCTTTTTGCAATGGCCTTTATGGCCTACTGACTGACTCTATAGCAGGAACTGAATATGCATCCTCCTTCATGGGAAATCACTATTTGATCCAGTATGTTTCAACCACAAAAAAAGGAAAAATAGAAACTTTCTTTGCAATGCCCTTCACAAGCCTCTGAGCTGACTCTGCTTGGGAACTGAATATTATCCCTCCTTCTTAAAATCACTATTTGATCCAGTATGTTTCAACCACAAAAAAAGGAAAAATGAAAACTTTCTTTTTGCAATGCCTTCCATATGGCCTACTGACTGACTCTATGGCAGGAACTGAATATGCATCCTCCTTCATGAAAATCACTATTTGATCCAGTATGTTTCAACCACAAAAAAGGAAAAATAGAAACTTTCTTTTTGCAATGGCCTTTTATGGCCTACTGACTGACTCTATGGCAGGAACTGAATATGCATCCTCCTTCCTTAGGAAATCACTATTTGATCCAGTATGTTTCAACCACAAAAAAGGAAAAATAGAAACTTTCTTTTTGCAATGACATGGCCTACTGACTCTATAGCAGGAACTGAATATGCATCCTCCTTCATGAGGAAATCACTATTTGATCCAGTATGTTTTCAACCACAAAAAAAGGAAAAATAGAAACTTTCTTTTTGCAATGCCCTTTATGGCCTACTGACTGACTCTATAGCAGGAACTGAATATGCATCCTCCTTCATGAAAATCACTATTTGATCTAGTATGTTTCAACCACAAAAAAAGGAAAATAAAACTTTCTTTTTGCAATGGCCTTTATACAGCTACTGACTGACTATAGCAGGAACTGAATATGCATCCTCCTTCATGGGGGAAATCACTATTTGATCAGTATGTTTCAACCACAAAAAAGGGAAAAATAGAAACTTTCTTTTTGCAATGGCCTTTATGGCCTACTGACTGAACTCTATAGCAGGAACTGAATATGCATCCTCCTTCATAGGGAAATCACTATTTGATCCAGTATGTTTCAATAAAAGGAAAATGAAACTTTCTTTTTGCAATGCCCTTTATGGCCTACTGACTGACTCTATAGCAGGAACTGAATATGCATCCTCCTTCATAGGGAAATCACTATTTGATCCAGTATGTTTCAACCACAAAAAAGGAAAAATAGAAACTTTCTTTTTGCAATGGCCTTTATGGCCTACTGACTGACTCTATAGCAGGAACTGAATATGCATCCTCCTTCATGGGGGAAATCACTATTTGATCCAGTATGTTTCAACCACAAAAAAGGAAAAATAGAAACTTTCTTTTTGCAATGTGCTATGGCCTACTGACTGACTCTATAGCAGGAACTGAATATGCATCCTCATTCATAGGGAAATCACTATTTGATCCAGTATGTTTCAACCACAAAAAAGGAAAAATAGAAACTTTCTTTTTGCAATGGCCTTTATGGCCTACTGACTGACTCTATAGCAGGAACTGAATATGCATCCTCCTTCATAGGGAAATCACTATTTGATCCAGTATGTTTCAACCACAAAAAAGAGAAAAATAGAAACTTTCTTTTTGCAATGCCCTTTATGGCCTACTGACTGACTCTATATAGCAGGAACTGAATAATACATCCTCCTTCATAAGGAAATCACTATTTGATCCAGTATGTTTCAACCACAAAAAAAGGGAAAAATAGAAACTTTCTTTTTGCAATGGCCTTTATGGCCTACTGACTGACTCTATAGCAGGAACTGAATATACATCCTCCTTCATTAGGGGAAATCACTATTTGATCCAGTATGTTTCAACCACAAAAAAGGAAAAATAAAACTTTCTTTTTGCAATGGCCTTTATGGCCTACTGACTGACTCTATAGCAGGAACTGAATATGCATCCTCCTTCATAGGGAAATCACTATTTGATCCAGTATGTTTCAACCACAAAAAAGGAAAAATAGAAACTTTCTTTTTGCAATGGCCTTTATGGCCTACTGACTGACTCTATAGCAGGAACTGAATATGCATCCTCCTTCATAGGGGAAATCACTATTTGATCCAGTATGTTTCAACCACAAAAAAGGAAAAATAGAAACTTTTCTTTTTGCAATGGCCTTTATGGCCTACTGACTGACTCTATAGCAGGAACTGAATATGCATCCTCCTTCATAGGGAAATCACTATTTGATCCAGTATGTTTCAACCACAAAAAAAGGAAAAATAGAAACTTTCTTTTTGCAATGGCCTTTATGGCCTACTGACTGACTCTATAGCAGGAACTGAATATGCATCCTCCTTCATAGGGAAATCTGCTATTTGATCCAGTATGTTTCAACCACAAAAAAGGAAAAATAGAAACTTTCTTTTTGCAATGCCCTTTATGGCCTACTGACTGACTCTATAGCAGGAACTGAATATGCATCCTCCTTCATAGGGGAAATCACTATTTGATCCAGTATGTTTCAACCACAAAAAAAGGAAAAATAGAAACTTTCTTTTTGCAATGGCCTTTATGGCCTACTGACTGACTCTATAGCAGGAACTGAATATGCATCCTCCTTCATAGGGAAATCACTATTTGATCCAGTATGTTTCAACCACAAAAAAAGGAAAAATAGAAACTTTCTTTTTGCAATGGCCTTTATGGCCTACTGACTGACTCTATAGCAGGAACTGAATATGCATCCTCCTTCATAGGGAAATCACTATTTGATCAGTATGTTTCAACCACAAAAAAAGGAAAAATAAAACTTTCTTTTTGCAATGGCCTTTATGGCCTACTGACTGACTCTATAGCAGGAACTGAATATGCATCCTCCTTCATGGAAATCACTATTTGATCCAGTATGTTTCAACCACAAAAAAGGAAAAATAGAAACTTTCTTTTTGCAATGCCCTTTATGGCCTACTGACTGACTCTATAGCAGGAACTGAATATGCATCCTCCTTCATAGGGGAAATCACTATTTGATCCAGTATGTTTCAACCACAAAAAAGGAAAAATAGAAACTTTCTTTTTGCAATGGCCTTTATGGCCTACTGACTGACTCTATAGCAGAACTGAATAGCCATCCTCCTTCATAGGGGAAATCACTATTTGATCAGTATGTTTCAACCACAAAAAAGGAAAAATAGAAACTTTCTTTTTGCAATGGCCTTTATGGCCTACTGACTGATATAGCAGGAACTGAATATGCATCCTCCTTCATAGGGAAATCACTATTTGATCCAGTATGTTTCAACCAAAAAAGAGGAAAATAGAAACTTTCTTTTTGCAATGGCGCTATGGCCTACTGACTGACTCTATAGCAGGAACTGAATATGCATCCTCCTTCATAGGGGAAATCACTATTTAGAGTCCAGTATGTTTCAACCACAAAAAAGGAAAAAATAGAAACTTTCTTTTTGCAATGGCCTTTATGGCCTACTGACTGACTCTATAGCAGGAACTGAATATGCATCCTCCTTCATAGGGAAATCACTATTTGATCCAGTATGTTTCAACCACAAAAAAAGGAAAAATGAAACTTTCTTTTTGCAATGGCCTTTATGGCCTACTGACTGACTCTATAGCAGGAACTGAATATGCATCCTCCTTCATAAGGGAAATCACTATTTGATCCAGTATGTTTCAACCACAAAAAAGGAAAAATAAAACTTTCTTTTTGCAATGCCCTTTATGGCCTGACTGACTCTATAGCAGGAACTGAATATGCATCCTCCTTCATAGGGGAAATCACTATTTGATCCAGTATGTTTCAACCACAAAAAAAGGAAAAATAGAAACTTTCTTTTTTGCAATGGCCTTTATGGCCTACTGACTGACTCTATAGCAGGAACTGAATATGCATCCTCCTTCATAAGGGAAATCACTATTTGATCCAGTATGTTTCAACCACAAAAAAAGGAAAAATAGAAACTTTCTTTTTGCAATGCCCTTTATGGCCTACTGACTGACTCTATAGCAGGAACTGAATATGCATCCTCCTTCATAGGGGAAATCACTATTTGATCAAGTATGTTTCAACCACAAAAAAAGGAAAAATAGAAACTTTCTTTTTGCAATGCCCTTTATGGCCTACTTGACTGACTCTATAGCAGAACTGAATATGCATCCTCCTTCATGGGGAAATCACTATTTGATCCAGTATGTTTCAACCACAAAAAAAGGAGAAAAATAGAAACTTTCTTTTTGCAATGGCCTTTATGGCCCACTGACTGACTCTATAGCAGGAACTGAATATGCATCCTCCTTCACAGGGAAATCACTATTTGATCCAGTATGTTTCAACCACAAAAAGGAAAAATAGAAACTTTCTTTTTGCAATGGCCTTTATGGCCTACTGACTGACTCTATAGCAGGAACTGAATATGCATCCTCCTTCATAGGGGAAATCACTATTTGATCCAGTATGTTTCAACCACAAAAAAGGAAAAATAGAAACTTTCTTTTTGCAATGGCCTTTATGGCCTACTGACTGACTCTATAGCAGGAACTGAATATGCATCCTCCTTCATAGGTGAAATCACTATTTGATCCAGCATGTTTCAACCACAAAAAAAGGAAAAATAGAAACTTTCTTTTTGCAATGGCCTTTATGGCCTACTGACTGACTCTATAGCAGGAACTGAATATGCATCCTCCTTCATAGGGGAAATCACTATTTGATCCAGTATGTTTCAACCACAAAAAAAGGAAAAATAGAAACTTTCTTTTTGCAATGGCCTTTATGGCCTACTGACTGACTCTATAGCAGGAACTGAATATGCATCCTTCTTCATAGGGGAAATCACTATTTGATCCAGTATGTTTCAACCACAAAAAAAGGAAAAATAGAAACTTTCTTTTTGCAATGCTCTTCATGGCCTACTGACTGACTCTATAGCAGGAACTGAATATGCATCCTCCTTCATAGGGAAATCACTATTTGATCCAGTATGTTTCAACCACAAAAAAAGGAAAAATAGAAACTTTCTTTTTGCAATGGCCTTTATGGCCTACTGACTGACTCTATAGCAGGAACTGAATATGCATCCTCCTTCCTTAGGGAAATCACTATTTGATCCAGTATGTTTCAACCACAAAAAGGAAAAATAGAAACTTTCTTTTTGCAATGCCCTTTATGACCTACTGACTGACTCTATAGCAGGAACTGAATATGCATCCTCCTTCATAGGGGAAATCACTATTTGATCCAGTATGTTTCAACCACAAAAAAAGGAAAAATAGAAACTTTCTTTTTGCAATGCCCTTTATGGCCTACTGACTGACTCTATAGCAGGAACTGAATATGCATCCTCCTTCATAGGGGAAATCACTATTTGATCCAGTATGTTTCAACCACAAAAAAAGGAAAAGACAGAAACTTTCTTTTTGCAATGGCCTTTATGGCCTACTGACTGACTCTATAGCAGGAACTGAATATGCATCCTCCTTCATAGGGGAAATCACTATTTGATCCAGTATGTTTCAACCACAAAAAAAGGAAAAATAGAAACTTTCTTTTTGCAATGGCCTTTATGGCCTACTGACTGACTCTATAGCAGGAACTGAATATGCATCCTCCTTCATGGAAATCACTAATTGATCCAGTATGTTTCAACCACAAAAAAAAGAAAAAAATAGAAAATTTCTTTTTGCAATGGCCTTTATAGCCTACTGACTGACTCTATAGCAGGAACTGAATAGCCATCCTCCTTCATGAGGGAAATCACTATTTGATCCAGTATGTTTCAAGCCACAAAAAAAGGAAAAATAGAAACTTTCTTTTTGCAATGCCCTTTATGGCCTACTGACTGACTCTATAGCAGGAACTGAATATGCATCCTCCTTCATAGGGGAAATCACTATTTGATCCAGTATGTTTCAACCACAAAAAAAGGAAAAATAGAAACTTTCTTTTTGCAATGGCCTTTATGGCCTACTGACTGACTCTATAGCAGGAACTGAATATGCATCCTCCTTCATGAGAAATCTATTTGATCCAGTATGTTTCAACCACAAAAAAAGGAAAAATAGAAACTTTCTTTTTGCAATGGCCTTTATGGCCTACTGACTGACTCTATAGCAGGAACTGAATATGCATCCTCCTTCATAGGGAAATCACTATTTGATCCAGTATGTTTCAACCACAAAAAGGAAAAATAGAAACTTTCTTTTTGCAATGGCCTTTATGGCCTACTGACTGACTCTATAGCAGGAACTGAATATGCATCCTCCTTCATAGGGGAAATCACTATTTGATCCAGTATGTTTCAACCACAAAAAAAGGAAAAATAGAAACTTTCTTTGCAATGGCCTTTATGGCCTACTGACTGACTCTATAGCAGGAACTGAATATGCATCCTCCTTCATAGGGGGAAATCACTATTTGATCCAGTATGTTTCAACCACAAAAAAAAAGGAAAAATAGAAACTTTCTTTTTGCAATGGCCTTTATGGCCTACTGACTGACTCTGTAGCAGGAACTGAATATGCATCCTCCTTCATAGGAAATCACTATTTGATCCAGTATGTTTCAACCACAAAAAAGGAAAAATAGAAACTTTCTTTTTTGCAATGCCCTTCATGGCCTACTGACTGACTCTATAGCAGGAGCTGAATATGCATCCTCCTTCATAGGGAAATCACTATTTGATCCAGTATGTTTCAACCACAAAAAAGGAAAAATAGAAACTTTCTTTTTTGCAATGGCCTTTATGGCCTACTGACTATTCCTATAGCAGGAACTGAATATGCATCCTCCTTCATAGGGGAAATCACTATTTGATCCAGTATGTTTCAACCACAAAAAAAGGAAAAATAGAAACTTTCTTTTTGCAATGCCCTTTATGACCTACTGACTGACTCTATAGCAGGAACTGAATATGCATCCTCCTTCATAGGGGAAATCACTATTTGATCCAGTATGTTTCAACCACAAAAAAGGAAAAATAGAAACTTTCTTTTTGCAATGCCCTTTATGGCCTACTGACTGACTCTATAGCAGGAACTGAATATGCATCCTCCTTCATGGGGGAAATCACTATTTGATCCAGTATGTTTCAACCACAAAAAAGGAAAAATAGAAACTTTCTTTTTGCAATGGCCTTTATGGCCTACTGACTGACTCTATAGCAGGAACTGAATATGCATCCTCCTTCATAGGGGAAATCACTATTTGATCCAGTATGTTCAACCACAAAAAAAGGAAAAATAGAAACTTTCTTTTTGCAATGGCCTTTATAGCCTACTGACTGACTCTATAGCAGGAACTGAATATGCATCCTCCTTCATAGGGGAAATCACTATTTGATCCAGTATGTTTCAACCACAAAAAAAGGAAAAATAGAAACTTTCTTTTTGCAATGGCCTTTATGGCCTACTGACTGACTCTATAGCAGGAACTGAATATGCATCACCCTTCATAGGAAATCACTATTTGATCCAGTATGTTTCAACCACAAAAAAAGGAAAAATAGAAACTTTCTTTTTTGCAATGCCCTTTATGGCCTACTGACTGACTCTATAGCAGGAACTGAATATGCATCCTCCTTCATAGGGAAATCACTATTTGATCCAGTATGTTTCAACCACAAAAAAAGGAAAAATAGAAACTTTCTTTTTGCAATGCCCTTTATGGCCTACTGACTGACTCTATAGCAGGAACTGAATATGCATCCTCCTTCATAGGGGAAATCACTATTTGATCCAGTATGTTTCAACCACAAAAAAAGGAAAAATAGAAACTTTCTTTTTGCAATAGCCTTTATGGCCTACTGACTGACTCTAGCAGGAACTGAATATGCATCCTCCTTCATAGGGGAAATCACTATTTGATCAGTATGTTTCAACCACAAAAAAAGGAAAAATAGAAACTTTCTTTTTGCAATGGCCTTTATAGCTACTGACTGACTCTATAGCAGGAACTGAATATGCATCCTCCTTCATAGGGGAAATCACTATTTGATCCAGTATGTTTCAACCACAAAAAAAAGAAAAATAGAAAATTTCTTTTTGCAATGGCCTTTATAGCCTACTGACTGACTCTATAGCAGGAACTGAATATGCATCCTCCTTCATAGGGAAATCACTATTTGATCCAGTATGTTTCAACCACAAAAAAAGGAAAAATAGAAACTTTCTTTTTTGCAATGGCCTTTATGGCCTACTGACTGACTCTATAGCAGGAACTGAATATGCATCCTCCTTCATAGGGGGAAATCACTATTTGATCCAGTATGTTTCAACCACAAAAAAAGGAAAAATAGAAACTTTCTTTTTGCAATGCCCTTTATGGCCTACTGACTGACTCTATAGCAGGAACTGAATATGCATCCTCCTTCATAGGGAAATCACTATTTGATCCAGTATGTTTCAACCACAAAAAAAGGAAAAATAGAAACTTTCTTTTTGCAATGGCCTTTATGGCCTACTGACTGACTCTATAGCAGGAACTGAATATGCATCCTCCTTCATGGGAAATCACTATTTGATCCAGTATGTTTCAACCACAAAAAAAGGAAAAATAGAAACTTTCTTTTTGCAATGGCCTTTCTGGCCTACTGACTGACTCTGTAGCAGGAACTGAATATGCATCCTCCTTCATAGGGGAAATCACTATTTGATCCCAGTATGTTTCAACCACAAAAAAGGAAAAATAGAAACTTTCTTTTTGCAATGGCCTTTATGGCCTACTGACTGACTCTATAGCAGGAACTGAATATGCATCCTCCTTCATAGGGAAATCACTATTTGATCCAGTATGTTTCAACCCACAAAAAAGGAAAAATAGAAACTTTCTTTTTGCAATGGCCTTCATGGCCTACTGACTGACTCTATAGCAGGAACTGAATATGCATCCTCCTTCATAGGGAAATCACTATTTGATCCAGTATGTTTCAACCACAAAAAAAGGAAAAATAGAAACTTTCTTTTTTGCAATGGCCTTTATGGCCTACTGACTGACTCTATAGCAGGAACTGAATATGCATCCTCCTTCATAGGGAAATCACTATTTGATCCAGTATGTTTCAACCACAAAAAAGGAAAATAGAAACTTTCTTTTTGCAATGGCCTTCATGGCCTACTGACTGACTCTATAGCAGGAACTGAATATGCATCCTCCTTCATAGGGGAAATCACTATTTGATCCAGTATGTTTCAACCACAAAAAAAAGGAAAAATGAAAACTTTCTTTTTGCAATGGCCTTTATGGCCTACTGACTGACTCTATAGCAGGAACTGAATATGCATCCTCCTTCATAGGAAATCACTATTTGATCCAGTATGTTTCAACCACAAAAAAAGGAAAAATAGAAACTTTCTTTTTGCAATGGCCTTTATGGCCTACTGACTGACTCTATAGCAGGAACTGAATATGCATCCTCCTTCATAGGGAAATCACTATTTGATCCAGTATGTTCCAACCACAAAAAAGGAAAAATAGAAACTTTCTTTTTGCAATGGCCTTTATGGCCTACTGACTGACTCTATAGCAGGAACTGAATATGCATCCTCCTTCATAGGGGGAAATCACTATTTGATCCAGTATGTTTCAACCACAAAAAAAGGAAAATGAAACTTTCTTTTTGCAATGCCCTTTATAGCCCTACTGACTGACTCTATAGCAGGAACTGAATATGCATCCTCAGCTTCATAGGAAATCACTATTTGATCCAGTATGTTTCAACCACAAAAAAAGGAAAAATAGAAACTTTCTTTTGCAAATGCCCTTTATAGCCTACTGACTGACTCTATAGCAGGAACTGAATATGCATCCTCCTTCATAGGGGAAATCACTATTTGATCCAGTATGTTTCAACCACAAAAAAAGGAAAAATAGAAACTTTCTTTTTGCAATGCCCTTTATGGCCTACTGACTGACTCTATAGCAGGAACTGAATATGCATCCTCCTTCATAGGGAAATCACTATTTGATCCAGTATGTTTCAACCACAAAAAAAGGAAAAATAGAAACTTTCTTTTTGCAATGCCCTTTATGGCCTACTGACTGACTCTATAGCAGGAACTGAATATGCATCCTCCTTCATAGGGGGAAATCACTATTTGATCCAGTATGTTTCAACCACAAAAAAAGGAAAAACAAAACTTTCTTTTTGCAATGGCCTTTATGGCCTACTGACTGACTCTATAGCAGAGACTTCAGACCATCCTCCTTCATAGGGGAAATCACTATTTGATCCAGTATGTTTCAACCACAAAAAAAGGAAAAATAGAAACTTTCTTTTGCAATGGCCTTTATGGCTACTGACTGACTCTATAGCAGGAACTGAATATGCATCCTCCTTCATAGGGGAAATCACTATTTGATCCAGTATGTTTCAACCACAAAGAAAGAAAAATAGAAAATTTCTTTTTGCAATGGCCTTTATGGCGTACTGACTGACTCTATAGCAGGAACTGAATATGCATCCTCCTTCATAGGGGAAATCACTATTTGATCCAGTATGTTTCAACCACAAAAAAAGGAAAAATAGAAACTTTCTTTTTGCAATGGCCTTTATGGCCTACTGACTGACTCTATAGCAGGAACTGAATATGCATCCTCCTTCATAGGGGAAATCACTATTTGATCCAGTATGTTTCAACCACAAAAAAAGGAAAAATAGAAACTTTCTTTTTGCAATGCCCTTTATGGCCTACTGACTGACTCTATAGCAGGAACTGAATATGCATCCTCCTTCATAGGGGAAATCACTATTTGATCCAGTATGTTTCAACCACAAAAAAAGGAAAAATAGAAACTTTCTTTTTGCAATGGCCTTTATGGCCTACTGACTGACTCTATAGCAGGAACTGAATATGCATCCTCCTTCATAGGGGAAATCACTATTTGATCCAGTATGTTTCAACCACAAAAAAAGGAAAAATAGAAACTTTCTTTTTGCAATGGCCTTTATGGCCTACTGACTGACTCTATAGCAGGAACTGAATATGCATCCTCCTTCATAGGGGAAATCACTATTTGATCCAGTATGTTTCAACCACAAAAAAAGGAAAAATAGAAACTTTCTTTTTGCAATGGCCTTTATGGCCTACTGACTGACTCTATAGCAGGAACTGAATATGCATCCTCCTTCATAGGGGAAATCACTATTTGATCCAGTATGTTTCAACCACAAAAAAAGGAAAAATAGAAACTTTCTTTTTGCAATGGCCTTTATGGCCTACTGACTGACTCTGTAGCAGGAACTGAATATGCATCCTCCTTCATAGGGGAAATCACTATTTGATCCAGTATGTTTCAACCACAAAAAAAGGAAAAATAGAAACTTTCTTTTTGCAATGGCCTTTATGGCCTACTGACTGACTCTATAGCAGGAACTGAATATGCATCCTCCTTCATAGGGGAAATCACTATTTGATCCAGTATGTTTCAACCACAAAAAAAGGAAAAATAGAAACTTTCTTTTTGCAATGGCCTTCATGGCCTACTGACTGTCTCTATAGCAGGAACTGAATATGCATCCTCCTTCATAGGGGAAATCACTATTTGATCCAGTATGTTTCAACCACAAAAAAAGGAAAAATAGAAACTTTCTTTTTGCAATGGCCTTTATGGCCTACTGACTGACTCTATAGCAGGAACTGAATATGCATCCTCCTTCATAGGGGAAATCACTATTTGATCCAGTATGTTTCAACCACAAAAAATGGAAAAATAGAAACTTTCTTTTTGCAATGGCCTTTATGGCCTACTGACTGACTCTATAGCAGGAACTGAATATGCATCCTCCTTCATAGGGGAAATCACTATTTGATCCAGTATGTTTCAACCACAAAAAAAGGAAAAATAGAAACTTTCTTTTTGCAATGGCCTTTATGGCCTACTGACTGACTCTATAGCAGGAACTGAATATGCATCCTCCTTCATAGGGGAAATCACTATTTGATCCAGTATGTTTCAACCACAAAAAAAGGAAAAATAGAAACTTTCTTTTTGCAATGGCCTTTATGGCCTACTGACTGACTCTATAGCAGGAACTGAATATGCATCCTCCTTCATAGGGGAAATCACTATTTGATCCAGTATGTTTCAACCACAAAAAAAGGAAAAATAGAAACTTTCTTTTTGCAATGCCCTTTATGGCTTACTGATAAAACATGCTGGAACAAATAGTGGTTTCCCTCTTCCACAAAGGTGGATGCAGGTTCGATCCATTGTTTCAGAATGCAGAAATTGCTTTGTCTATATTTCATTTATTCAAACTGAGGATAGATTTTCCTTAAAAAGGGAAAACAGAACTTTGCCCAAAATGGTAGATTGCTTAATAAATAAAATAGAGCTTCTATTGCAAATACAAAGTATTTGCAATAATAATGTTATTATAAAAATAGTAGGTGAAAATATTTTTACAGTAAAATCATTTACAGTGAATTTACATGCAAAATTTAATGGCATTTAATTTCTGAGTATGTACTTAAATATTACACACTAGCTGGTGTACTTGTTAATGCTGGGTAAGTAATTAAGAATGTCAGTCAGTCAGATAAGTGTTATATGTTTGGGCGATCATGTCTCAAAAGGCAGATTTTCCCACAGTAGATTGCCATTATTTTCTGTGGTTGACTGGTCATAAAACCAAATCTGTTCTGCTATTTAATTCATAGCTGGAGGGAGAAGAGATGGATTAATACCTTTCCCAAGGGTATTTGCGCATAAATGAATGCAATGAATTCAACTCAGCTCCCTGATTTCTCATTCTTAGCCGATATCCATTGCACCACAAGCCAAGAATGTAGCTGATTATGACTGAATAATTCTTGGTGAGCTGCTAGGATTCTGCCATTCAAATTTGGCATATATATATATTATCCTGTAAAGTAGTTCCACATAACTTCTAATACAAAAAATGATATGATATATATAAATGAAAAAATACCTACTTTTACAGTTATTATCTTTATTGATGCACATATAGAATCTGTTTAATCATGGCTTTCTGCAATTATCTGTCTTTTGTACCTCTTAATAAATTTTGTCTTTTTGCTATCTCCCTGTTCTGCTAATCACTTATATAAGCTTATTAGGTACATTATACATTGCTTTCCTCTGTCCCTGTTGTTTTCAATCTGTCCTGTCAGTGTCAAATATTCCAAACCTTCTTTCTTTACTGTGCCCAAGAAATCTAAACATTCTCTTTCTGATGTTATGTCCTTTTTGTTTCCATTTTCCATAAAACTTTGTTGTTGACCACATGTTCATTCTGTGGTATTCTCAGCATCCTTCTGTAGATCAACATTTCTGACACCTGAAATTTCATCTTTATCTGTAAGTTTGTCCAGTTTTCACAGTCATATAAGAAGGGTGATATTATATAACATTTAAGTACTTTTTTTCTTTGTTTCTAACAAAATTTTCATCTTTCTTAACACTTTGCTTAGCTTTTAGAAGTCATCTTCAATCTGTCTTCAGGTTTCAGTGTCATACTTTCCATTTTCTGTTAGTTTCTTGATATTTAAATTTTTGTCTGCCAACCATTTTGGCAGATGGTGTTGAAAATCCTCAGGTGATATTTAAATATTTGGTGCTATGCATAGCATCCCTATGAAAGTCTACATAATTTGCCATTCAATGTAAAAACTAAGGAATTTAAATTAAATGTTACTGTATTCAAATTAAATTATAAGCCATTCAATTTTTTTTATCAAAATAAAATAGCATCAAATTCATTGTCTAAATTAAATTCGCAAGTGCCAAAGAAAAGAGGAGTTCGGATGAACACCAAGAGAGGCAAATACAACTCTACATCTGTATTGTAATATTCTAATACATATTTTTATTGACATGATAGATAATAATTCTTTTGGAATACTGCTTTTATTGGAGCTGTAGCATTTATTAACATGTTCAACATGTCAAAATATACTAGAATATGTATTATAAAACTATGTGGTACAAAGAAACGATAAGAGGCTATATAAGAACATGACTCAAGTTCTTAGATTTTGCTGAAACTTGCAGTCTATTCTATGTTCAATTTCTTTATCTCCTATGCCAAATTAGAGTGAATGAAAATTTAGATGTATCTGTTTAATAAATGTTACCTAATGTATCATATATTTTAAATCTTCTGTTTATGGAGTGGCATTACCGCCTTGCTCGGGGTGATATGATAAAAAAAAATTTACATTCATCTAAATAAAATATAACATCTTTTTCACTGTCTGTATTTAACTCAATCAATAAAATAATTTAGAATTCATATTTTCACATTTCAATCAATTAGTTTTACGATTCTACAAAATGAAATTTACTCTTAGAAGGGGATACTGCAAATTAAGTATTCTTCTTCGTCTTTTATGTGTCTTGTCTTTTCAGGATGTAGGTGATCATGACTTTCCATGTCTCCCTATCCCTGGTGGCTCTTAACATGCCTTCTCCTGTTACACCATGCAATC
The DNA here is from genome assembly GCA_037127315.1 of Ascarosepion bandense. Lineage (NCBI taxonomy): Eukaryota > Metazoa > Mollusca > Cephalopoda > Sepiida > Sepiidae > Ascarosepion > Ascarosepion bandense. Next base: position 5,812,193 of record JBBBDQ010001373.1, read on the forward strand.
CTCGTTCCATCATCCACCTGATTAAGTCCTTCAAATATGTTATCCGTTGCTTTCCCCTGTCTCTTTTTCCTTCTATCTGGCCCATTAGTATCAGGTTCTCGAAGCCCCCTTTCCTTGTTGCATGTCCCAGAAACTTCAGTTGTCTCTTCCTGATGCTCAGTATTAATTTCCTTTTCGTCTCTATCATTTCCAAAACCTCATCATTGCTCACATGCTCGATCCATGATATTTGCAGCATCCTTCTGTAGAACCACATTTCAGGTGCTTTAAATTTTTCCTTCATCTTCATTGATATTATCCGGCATTCACTGCCATATTGAAGAACTGACATCACATAGCAATCCAGTACTCTCTTCTTTGTTTCTAGTGAAATTGTCCTGTTTCTTAATACTTTACTCAACTTCTGGAATGCTTCTTTTGCCATGCCAGTTTGCATTCAGATCTATGTGTCGCACTTTCTGTCTCCTGTTATAACACTTCCCAGATGTTTAAATTTTTGTACCTGCATGATCTTAGTATCCCTGATTTGTATTTGGCATATTGGGTTACTCTTTTTACTGATGACCATGTACTCGGTTTTCTTGCAGTTTATTTGTAGTCCGTTCTTGTCACTCTCTTCAGCTATCTTCTGTAAGAGGTCTTGTAGTTTCCTTTCTGTGTCTGCTATCAGCACTGTATCATCTACGTACCTTAGGTTGTTTAAATTGTGACCTCCGATGATGAATCCAGGCATAACTTCTAGGTTCCTCAAAATATTCTCGCTGTAGTAAATTAAGTATTATAAAGCCAGAAATTATTGCTGTGTAGACAAAAGAAAAAATACTGTCCAGAAACTTTAAATACAATTATTATTACTGATATATTTGAGAAAACTTACAATCAAAGTCTGAAGTGAATTATCTACTCTTTATTTGTTTTGGTTGTCTCTTTTAGTTTCTTTAGCTATGGTATTCCATTAAAAAGTTTTATTCACAATGATCTCTCTCTCTCTCTCTCTCTCTCTCTCTCTCTTAATTTACCTTTTTTCCTTTTTCTCTATTTTTTACAAGGCCTAGGAGCCACTTGAGGTAAAGCATTTTATTAAGGGGCAGTTTATACAGATAGAAAGGGAAGATAACTCTGGTTAACTCTAGTCTTGAACAGGTTAAGATTGTAGGGATTTGGGAAACCTCCTCTTGGGCTTTTGTTCCACAAAGCAATGGCTCATGTGAAAAAGCTGAGTGGAATTTATTTCTCACTGATAGAATACGGAGGGAATGTAGGATATTTGCTACAATGCAAATGGCATGTCATGTCCTAGTCCTGAGGGTTAGACCCAATGGAACCAAGTAGTTCATCTGAGCATTTTCCGTGGTAGTAATGATAGAGCAGTGAGAAACTTGCCACATCCCACCTGTGAGAGAGATTGGAGAGTGAAAAATAATTTATTACCCACAATGACTGACACACACTTTTGAACACTGTCAAGACTGGAAAGTGAAGCCTGGGTAGCTCCTGCCCATATATGGCAGCAGTACTCCATTTTCGGCCTGATCTGGTTCTTGTAATGATAGGGGGTAGTCTATGATTGGTGTTTGTTTTGTGGTGTACAATTATGATATCTGGTAATAATTCAATAGATTTATCAAATAGACTGAAAAGTGAAGACTGGGTAGCTCCAGCCCATATATGGCAGCAATACTCCATTTTAGACCTGATCTGGTTCTTGTAATGGTAGAGGGTAGTCTATGATTGGTGTTTGTTTTGTGGTGTACAATTATGATATCTGGTAATAATTCAATAGATTTATCAAATAGACTGGAAAGTGAAGACTGGGTAGCTCCAGCCCATATATGGCAGCAGTACTCCATTTTAGGCCTGATCTGGTTCTTGTAATGGTAGAGGGTAGTCTATGATTGGTGTTTGTTTTGTGGTGTACAATTATGATATCTGGTAATAATTCAATAGATTTATCAAATAGACTGGAAAGTGAAGACTGGGTAGCTCCTAAATATATAATAAAAATAAAAACAATAAATAAGTAACACAAATAAAGTATAGAAAGAATAATGATGCATATATTAATGGAAATATTAAAATAACAATAAACAATGCATACATGTAAAGACTAGCTCAATAAATCATCTAAATTAGAGAATGAGTGTTAAGTTTGTGTTGGCCTTCGTATCAGACACTTGTGTGAAAGAGAACAAAAAGTCAGACATTGAAAGTGAATGTGCCTCATTGGGAGACACTGTTTTTCCACACACAACTCTATCATATAGCCAGAGTTGTAAAAGAGGAAAGAAAATGCATGGGAATATCATTGCCTATTTATAGACTTAAGGAGCATTACCTAGTGATAGTTTTTTTAGGAAAGTGAAGTGGAATAAACCACAAGGAATAAGATAGCATGAGGTGTCAGGATAATAATTAGAGTCATACAGGTTGAATAAAATTTCATAGTTATTTAACCAATCTTGTTAGCAAACAAGTTTTCTACATTAAATTAATGCAAGCATCAAACTTTTAAACAGATTACTTGTAAAATTATTGGAAAAAAAGTAACTTAACTTTTATAGTAATCTGTAATCAGTATTATTATTGTTTTATTAATGAATCCTATTAATAAAATAGAAATACCTAAACTAGTCAATGAATAACCAATAATATTACAGTAATAGAAAGAAGAAAAGCTTGTACAGAAGGTAGTAAAAAAGCAAGAAGTTTGGTGTACTAATGGCTGTTTACTTATACTTCATCAACAATCACAAAATACTGTTCATAATAGATTGCATTGTAAATTCCATTGCTGTGAACACAGTTATAATGCAATATTTACATTTTCTCAGCTGAGCTTGCATGGATCCAAGTTGATTTTATTGATATGAAATTATTCTTCAAATAGGCAATTTATAATGAAGTTATGCCAGTAATATATACGATAGAAATTACATTTATTATCAGTATATTTGATAATGTGAATCTTTTCATGTACATTATTGGTTATTGCAGTGAGACTGAAAACAACCTACCAACAAACATCACCCAGAATTTGAAGTTTCTTTTTTAGGATTTTAGCATAAGATGATATCCAAGTTTTAAGGGTGATTTTTTGGATATGTCTTATACTGAAAATTATCTGGTAAGTATAAACTATAAGAAGACAAACCGCAAATACAAATTACAGGTTGGCGTATTTAAATCAAGCAGGTACAGAAATTTAAATGGGAAGTGTTCTAACAGAGGACAGAAAATGTGACACTGAGATTAGAGGATGTATTGGGATAACTGAGATGTTTTGCAAAAGCTAAGCAGAGTATTAAGAGGCATAAAAATTTGTTTAGAAACAAAGAGCACTGAACAAAGTGCACTGAACTGTTATGTGATATCTGTCCTCCTGTATGACAATGAATGCTGAAAAATCTTCTCAAAAATAAGGAAGTGACTTGAAGCAACAGAAATATGATTCTACAGAATGCTGAGGATATGAGAAAATGAAAACAAAACGGAAATTAATACTTAACATCAAGCAGAGGCAGTTGAAATGTCTGGGGCATTTAATGAGGAAAGCGGGGTTAGAAAACTTGATATCCATGGGACAGATTGATGAAAAGAGGGACAAAGAAAAACAGTGCGTAAAATACTTGAGCAGATGGATGGCAGAACAGATTTTTTGGACAAAATTTATTAGAAGCTACATGGGACAGGAAGATGTGGAGGCCCATGATAGCCTACATCCTGAATGGACATAACACGTAAAAGAATTAGAAAAATGTTTTTACAGTAAAAAAATAATATTCAATATGGAGATTTATATATGCAGCAATAATGATACAATATTAGTAATTTTTTTCCAAAATGAAATGGAAATTAAAAATGACCGAATTCATATTATTGACTCAATATGACTTCATATAATTATTGACTCAATATGATTGAAAAAGAAAGTAAAACAAAATTCTGTTCAATATAAATATTCCTGTTGCTGGCATAAGATTCATATAAAAGGATGCTTGGAAAGGATGAGGGGAGAAATGTCCAATATTTCATTTCCTTGCACAAAGCAAACTTGGAAGAAAGAAAATTATTTGTTGATACCAACCCAAAGAACTTTTCCCTGTAGAACACTACTACAGCTTCCTTCTTTTACTGCCCTGATTTATAGTAACTGTAATTTCTCCATTTAATTGGACACTGCTCAGGATATTGGGTGACAGACTTTATCTTTGAAAAATCTCCATAAAAGTAGCTGTGTGGATTGTGATACAGAGAAGGCAGCACTGCTACGACAATTGTATTCCTCTCTATATTGACAGCTGAGTGTATATTTACATATATAAATGTATATACTAAGGTATGTATTGATTTAAGATGATGTTGCTATGAATGTGCTCATGAAGAAGAAATCCAGAAACATTATTGGTCATAGAGAGTTATATGGCATTTTATGGGAAGAACGTTCCTCTGAAAATAGAATTCCAATGACTAGAAGGAATGCTATGAAATTGTTCCGAAGAATCATTCAGTAGGCAAATACTATTTACATAGCAGCTAAGGAGAGGCTTTAAAGAAAGAGAAAACCAAAAGAAAATGGACAAAAAACAAAACTGCAGTAATATTAAAAGATATTGTTATAGATATTTTCTGAAACACTTGACATTCAAATGACATTAGATAGCAATGCTAAAGAAGAGAAACAAACAAAACTGTTTTTCATTATAATATATATATATAGCTCAATTAAAAAGTAAGCATCTTCTCTGTGAATTTAGGTTAATGCAGTCAAGAATAATATTTGGAAAACAATTCAGCAGAACTTGGAAATAAAATAGAACATTTTTTTAATGTGATTTTTTATTTTACATTATTCTGTTATCTATATCTCTTATGTATGGCAATATAAGCTTAACAATTTCTTCAAAGATGAAGAAAAGACTTGAAGCAGCAGAAATGTGGCTCTACAGAAAGATGATGAGGATATCATGAACTGAACAAGTAAGTAACAACAAAGTTTTTTAGAAAATTTAAACAAAAAGAAAATTTATACTTAACATCAGAAAGAGACAGTTGAAATTTCTATGGCATATAATGAGGAAGGAGAGTTTGGAAAATATATTACTCACAGGATAGATTGAGGGCAAGATATACAGAGGAAAACAACCCATAGCATAGTTGACAAGCTTGAGAAAATGGATGATGGCACAGGGAAAGGAAAAAACATTCATTTTGAGCTGCAAAGGGCAGGAAATTGTGACAAGCCATGATTGCTTATGTCCAGAGGAGACACAGCCCATAAATACATATATTATTGGGTATAGTTAATGTATAGAGGATTTAAAGATTAGCAGCTTAGAGTGATAAATCAGAAAGCTGAGTTCAAATCCAGTCAAGTTCATTGCATTCACTTTATTTTTTAATCATTTCACCCCAAGTAAGGCAATAAAGCCACTAAACAAGGGGTTAGTAAGTGTGAAAGAAGGTGAGAAAAAGAAAACATTATTAATGACAGAGAACAATAAAGGAACATAAATTAAGACTACAGTAGGTAACAATTAGTATTGCATTAAAATTTTTGAAAATCAAAGACTAGCAAACAAGAAGCCGAAGAGAGTTCCACGAGCAAGAAGTGTGAGAGAACAAACTGTTATCATAAAACTTATGATTATATCTTCTTCTTTGTGCCATGTTCCTTCAGGACGTAGGTGATCATGGTTCACAACATCTCCCATCTCTTGCAGCCCTTAACACTTTTTCTGTTATTCAGTAAGTCAGTTAAATGCTATATGTGATACACTCTTGGGCGATCATGTCTCGAAAGAAACATGACTGATTGGGCAAAAGATTATCCCACAGTAGGTTGCCATTACTTTCTGCAGTAGACTGGTTGCCAGCGAAGGCTATAGAACCCAATCTGTTCTGTTATTTAACCCATAACTGGTGGGAAGAGATGGATTAATACCTTTCTCAAGAGTATTTGTGCATAAGTGAATGCAAGAAATTCAACAGGAATTCAACCTTTTTGTTATTATTTCTCTCAAACTCTTTCTCTGCCATCCACTTGCTTAAATCCATCAAGTATGTCATGCATTGTCTTCCCTTGTCTCTCTTTCCCTCTATCTGTCCCATCAGTATCAGATTTTCCAAGCCCTTCTTCCTTAATACGTGTCCCAGAAACTTCAGCTATCTGTTCTTAATGTTAATTATATGTTTCCTTTTCATTTACATCATTTCCAAAACATCATCATTGCTCACATGTTCAGTCCATGGTATCCTCAGCATCCTTCTGTAGAAGCACCTCTATTTCAAATGCAAAATCATGAGACATAGCTACCAATCTAGTACTGTGTTTAAATTAGTAAAGTGTAGGTACTAAAGAGGGCAGCTCATCAGAAAAATTTGCAGGAAAATATTTATAGAAAATGCACAGGGAAGCTACATTACATGTGAATATACTTGAGGAGGGTGGGAAGTCATCTTTTCCCAACATCTAACTGTTAAACTGTAGGACTTGTATCTAGAAAAATCATGGTTATTCTTAAAAAACTGTTAATGCAATATTCACTCACAAAAAATAACTATACTTGCAATTCAAAATATGTTTTGTTTTAAATAACACACAAAGGATTGATAAACCATAAAAAATATATTAATTAATCTTATTGAGTTTGTGAAATACATGAATTTGAAGGAACAGAGTCAATAATATGTAAGGTATTGTATATATGTTTGTAACATACTTTGTGGAATTGGATGCTTTTTCTCTTATGTATATTTAATGACTTACATTGAATACCAGTAGACCCTGGTGGATTCCATGTGAGATCAAGTAATAGCAAGTCTCCTCAATACAGCAGCACTCTCCTCAGTAGTTGATTTTAGTAATACTGTCATCTGGACAGCTTCAGTTCTTTATATACTTTTACTTTGAATACCAGTAGACCCTGGTGGCTTCCATGTAAGATCATTTAATAGCAATACACCAGCACTCTCCTCAGTAGTTGATTTTTGTAATGCTGTCATTGTCATCCTCAAAATATTTTTAAAAATTTTATTAAATTTATGCAATTTAAAACGCTGCTTGTTGCAGAATTCCATTATGAAACTGTGATGGACAACCGCTGACTCTGTCATAATTTTGAGTGATGTCTTCTGTAGCATGTCCATCATGCATAACCTTCTTCAGCCACTGCTTCAGCTGGTGGGACCAGTTGTAATCATCATCCATTTGTTCCATCGTGGGGGACTCTTGGGTTGGTCACCTTTAGTCTGGGTCATTACCTTTGACCTTGCCACCAAGGGCGTCGCTATCAAGAGCTTAGAACTTCTGATGGGATTGCTCTCAGAGTCAATGAACCACACAAGCCCCTCTACCATGACAAGAAGTGACATCAGAGTTTTTCATGCTAAATATATGATTAAATTTTTCGTATTGGTTCATAAATTTATACTGTTTAAAAATATATAGATGTCTACTCAAATATGAGTACAGACTAAATATAATATTTAAAATAATAAAAAAATAATGTTAGATAATAAATAAAATTCTGATGCAGTGTTGATTCCTCTGTCTACTTTGTCTATATCTATAAACACACTATCTCTGATATTGAGCACTGTCTTCTGATAAATGTAACAGATTTTAACTGTGAGAATTTGAAGTCCTATCAAGATTAATTATTGACAGCCACAATCAGATATGCAGATGACACAGTGCTGAGAGAAGACACAGAAAGAAAATTGCAAAAAAACCTACAGAATGTAGTGAAGGAAAGTGAGAAGTAAGACTTAAACATCAATTGCAGGAAGACAGAATGTATAGTTGTTAGTAAAAGGAAAACTGGAGATACCATAATCAAACAAGTACAAAAATTTAAATACCTAGGAAGAGTTTTAACTAATGACAAAACATACAAAATTGAAATCCAAAGGTGCATTGGAATGGTGAAAGATGCCATTGAAAAGCTAAGCAAATTATTAAATAATAGAAAAATTTTGTTAGAAACAAAAATAGAGTACTAAACTGCTAATATCAGTCAATCAATCATATAAATGTCATACATGATACACACTTGGGTGATTATGTCTCAAAAGAGGCTGACTAGGAAGAAGATTTTCCCACATGGTTTTTGTTATTTTCTGTAATAATGATTGTGGATTTGAATGTGAGTCCAAATAATAGATGAGTAACAAAAATAAAGTATAGAAAGAATAATGATGCATGTATTAATGGAAGTATTACAATAACAATAAACAATGAATACTTTTAATGATTAGTTTCATAAATCATTTAAATTAGAGAATGTGTGTTAGGTTTGTGTAGGCCGTCATGTCAGACACTTGTATGAAAGAGCGCAAAAAGTCAGACATTGAAAGTGAATGTGCCTCATTGGGAGACACTGTTTTTCCACACACAACTCTATCTTATAGCCAGAGTTGTAAAAGAGGAAAGAAAATGCATGGGAATATCATTGCCTATTTATAGACTTAAGGAGCATTACCTAGTGATAGTTTTTTTAGGAAAGTGAAGTGGAATAAACCACAAGGAATAAGATAGCATGAGGAGTCAGGTACTTATTAGAGCTGTACAGGTTGAATAAAATTTCATAGTTATTTAATCAATCTTGTTAGCAAACAATTTTTCTACATTAAATTACCTCAAGCATCAAACCTTTAAACAGATTATTTCTTGTGATGTAAAATTATCGAGTTGGAAAAAAAGAAACTTATGTTAATGTTTCATAGTAATCTGTAATCAGTATTATCAATGTTTTATTAATGAATTCTATTAATAATATGAAATAAAAATACCTAAACTAGTCACTGAATAACCAATAATACGACACTAATAGAAAGAAAACTACGAAAGCTTCTAAAGAAGGTAGTAAAAAAGCAAGTAGTCTGGTGTACTAATGACCATTTACTTATACTTCATTGACATTTTCCAAGGGTCTTCTTCTTCTTCTTCTTCTTCTTCTTCTATGTGCCCTTTCCTTTCAGGATGTTGGCGATCATGGCTTTCCAAGTCTCCCTATCCCTGGTGGCTCTTAGCTTGCTTTCTCCTGTTATTTGCACATAAATGAATAAAATTAATTTAACTGGAATTTGAACTCTCATTTCTCATTCCAAGCCTGTAAAAATCTTATGGAACAACCAGCCAGTAATCAACTAGAATAGAAGTTGGGTTTGACTGACCAAAAAACCACCAGGGCAAATTGGTAGGTGGTTTAAATAATAACCTGGGAAATTCCATTCTGTTATAGGCAACTCTATTCTGTAAGCATTGATTGGCTAATAATTTCAGTGTGTACATTTAGCACAATATCCACACTCTTGAATGTTCACCTGCCTACAGGGAGACAAAAGGAGACAGCCATGGTGAAAGGTAAGTTATTTGACTTCTACAAAGCCAATATCCACTGCACCACACTGTACATCTGTAATATCAGTTCTCCAATTTGGCAGTGAATTGTGGAAGATGAAAAAGAGACTTGAAGCAGATGTCATTCTACAGAAGGATGTTGTGAATACCATGAACTAAACATGTGAGCAACTAGGTTTTAAAGAAAATGAAAATGAAAAGAACACCTATATCTAACATCAACAAGAGAGAGTTGAAATTTTTTATTACATGTCCAATTATTCAAAATATATATATGATAGATGAAGACAAGAATAGATGAAATTCAGTATATATAAGAAAGAATGAATGGTCTTTAGAAATTAATTTGTTAACATCAAGAAAATACATTTCTAAGACACATGATGAGGAAAGAGGGTTTTGAAAATTTGATAGAAAGACAGAAGAAAACAACATATAACATACTTGACAGGCTTGAAAAAATGAATAACTTATAGTTGAAAAAGGCAAGAATTTGTAGAGAGCCATGATTGCCTGTCATGAGGGGACACAACACATAAAGAAGAAGACATAGATAACAACACATGTGTAAGCGGATGACAGAACAGGGTTTAGAAGTGATAGGAAAAAGACAAAAAGTATTAATAGGTAAGAATGACAGGAAAGTGTGGAGAAGTGACTGGCAATGTTTTAAAAGGACATGGAAAAAGACAATATAATTATTAATGTGAATCAAAGTCTTAACATATTTCATCCCATCTGTGATACTAACTGACATAATGATGCTATATATTAAACTATCAAATCTTTGGTTAGATCCCTAGGTGGAGACACTAGCTTCTTTGACATTAAATCAGGGGTCTTTCTGGGTGACACCCTTGCACCTTTTCTCTTTGTTATCACACTTTTGACTATGTATTGAGAACTAGATAAATGTCATCATAGGTTTTACTTTATCAATAGGATTCTCAAGTGAATATCTTGCAAAAAATGGTCCTGGGCATGACGGTAAACTGTATCTGGCAGCAAGGCCTCTGATTGGGAGGTTGTGAGGAGCATGGAACCACCTCTTAATTGCTGTTGTTCCTGACCTGGAGTGGTAGCACCTGTTAGGGTTCCAGCTATGGGCAAATAGTTAACCCCTAAACTGGGGTCAAAATACTATGAAAATACACTTTTATACAAATATATGCTTAAAAAATAGATTTTTATAGAAAAATATACGTTTTTGAAGGAAAAATATTCCCAACAATATGTTTTTGAAGAAAAAATTATTACCATAACACATTTTTTAAGGAAAAAAAATATTCTCAGCAAAAACTTTTAAATACAAAACTAGAAGACATTTCCAGTTTTCTAAAATAAGAAAGTAGCAACTAAAAGTTTTCATAAAAATCTGACTAAATCAACCTTCTCACTATAACTGAATATAAAAAAAATACCTTAAAAACACATATTTATTATCGATTTTCGATATTTATCAGGGGTACCTCAACACAAAACCTAGCTAAGAACACTCGCAGACGCTTATAGTACAATTGTGTAAATTTTCAAGAAAATCGGTTCAGCCGTTTTGGAGTCTCTAGGTAACAGACACACACACAGACACACACACACACACAGACACACACACACAGACAAAGTTCCATTTATAAATAAGTTTAGATCAGTCAGTTAGAAGCCATTTGTGATAGACACTTGAGCAATTATATATCTTTTGAGTCATGACTGACCAGACAAAAGATTTTCTCATAGTAAGTTGTCATTTCTTTCTGTGGTAGACTAGTTTCAAACCAAGGCTATAGAACCCAATTTGTCCTACGATTTAACCTGTAGTTTGAGGAAGAAGAGATGGATTAATACCTTTCCCCCAACGGTTTTTGTGTGTAAGTGAATGCAACAAATTCAACTGGAATTCAAACTTGGCTCTCTGATTTCTCATTCCAAACCAATATCCATTGCAATACAATGCACATAGCCTCTCATATTCATAACAACATAATCCTTACTGCTAATATTTTTATTCGAATATCTTTATTCATTCTTACTGTTGTTGTTCTTTACTAGTTATCTACATAAGGAAAGAGAACAGTGAATCTTTTTGAAGAACCACAACCTCTGAATTGAAGAATGAAGATGCAAAGATAAGATTTAGGTTGTTCTGAAAAGAACTTCAAAGATCTGCCCTGCTGCTACTATGGCTACTGCTGCTGCTGATACTAACATATCTTTATTGTAAGTTTGCATCCTCGGGGTCACATTTGGGAAGAAGGAAGTTGTGGAAATGGAAACGGAATGCAGTGTCAGACAAAAGCATTGTTGCAAAGGGCAAAGAACAAGGATGTGTGAAGATCTCCTGCAAGCGATCGCATAAGTAAAAGCTGCAAGATTTTCAAAGGGAATTGACACTGCCCTGCAGTACAAAGAAGATGGAATTGAAAAACTCAACTGATCTGATCAGGTAATGTCAGGTCAGATCCCTTGACATAGGTAGTTATTCAGGGCACCACCAGTGACCTTGTATCTAGCACTGTTATTCATCCTGAGATACATGTGTCTTGCTGTGTTTAGAATACACTATCTTTTGCTTTTAATCAATTTTGTATATCATCCAAGTTACTTGAAGCTTAGGGGCACTTATCTAGATGGGTGTGTGGCCAATTGCTGATCATACGAAATTAACAATCCAACCATGAGGTGAAATCTTGGTAATATTGAGATCAAGAAGTGATTCCAGCATGTGGAAAAATCATACAAACCATGAAAAACCATACAAAATTATGCACACTCTCCCAGAAACTGTAGATAAGGCCACTTAACTGTCAATTTTTTTGTGTTAGCACAAAATCACAAGTCATCATGACCGAGTATTCAATCATACTGGCATGTTCAATTGCTGATCTTGCCTGATTATGTAATCTTTCAGAAACTATATCTAAACTTTACTCAGCTATAAATGTTTCTGCTAGCACAGAGTCACAAGTCATCATACTGGCCTTGTCTAATTATCGAACTATTGTCTGTGCAGCTTAATAATGGCAGTATTAACCATACATTTTCTTTGTGAGTGTTGAATAAACCTGAATGTGTATGAGCAGGTGTTTGTGGCAGGGATTAGCTAGACATCCTAGCAGATGGACATATTCAAGCAATAATTATTGTCTCATATTTTCATTTTCTTTCTATGTCTTTTGCAGCTTCCATGTAATTTTTCTATATTTTATAAATGCTTTTTTGTTTGTAACTATAATTTAGTTCAGATTACCAGCCATCAAGCAACTTTTTTTTACATTTTTCGAGTTAAATCGTTCTCGATTATATATCGTTCTTAATTATATGTTGTTTGTCAAAAAAATTAATTGAAAAATAAAAATCAAGTTTAAGTAATTTTATTTGATTTTGCATCTGTTCACCACAAATACTGAAGTCATAATAAAACAATAAAAGCACATAAAATCTGGTTACTGTATAACAAATAAGAATAAAAGTATATAAAATCTTATTAAAATATGTATGTAACATATAATGTAAATATTGGTAAATTTAACAGAAATTAGTTTATTTTTTACTATCACAAAGTAATTTTAATTTGTTTTTTAACCTTACAAAATTATTTTATTTAATAATGTCTTAGAGCAAACTTCATTCACAAATAAAGAGTCCGTGATGTACTGTAAAGATCGTCAAATTGTAAACATCCAAATTTACGAGTATGTACATACATGTATTCATAAATTTATATTACTTTTGTTTCTGTAGTATATTAAAAAGTAAAATTTATTTGTTTGTAAACTTAAAATAGATTCTTATTGACCATATATTATTAAAAATGAATTTATAAATAAAATACAGAATTGGGAATGGGTATTTGCAGTTTAGCCTAGTGACAAGTAAATTTGTAGACAAATAAATTTGACTGAAGTCATTTTTCAACTTAAGCGGCCTCTCCTGGAAGAGATTATTAATGTAAGGTAAGGCATACCTATATATTAATTGCTGGGTACTTCAAAATTTCAGGATCCCTGCCAAAGATCATATATTTCAGTAAACATCATTTTGCAAATAAATTTACTGCATGATTGTTATTTGCATGCAAACCATGTTTTAATTATTATTACTTGCCAAATACACTTCTTATGAACATTTCTCTTTATGATAATTTTAAAATAATTCAGCGGCTGATGTTATTTTATTTAGGGTCACTGGATTATTAGCAATTACTTTACTTGATTTTGTCATTTCATTACTGTGTCTGAAAAGTTGGATTTCGTCTGGGTGCAAATACTTAGGCTTCTCACATTAAACTAACCTTGTGTCACATCCTGCCAGTGTGGGTTGGCAAGAAAATATAATTGCTTCTTGGCCTTTTCACTAAGTAAATCTGAATTATCTGTTTTTATCAGTATAATTAATCTGATTCTCTCTCTCTCCCCATTTCTATCTTTCCTTCTTTCATTCTGTCACTGTATTCATGAGGTATTGGCCAGGTGTAAGGGTCGTGCAAACTAACAAAAGGAGTGACAAGCATTATTATAATAGAATGACAGCCACTTGCTATTACCTACCACTGAGCAGCTGCTCAAAAATGGCGCTGTTCTTGTTTGAAAGTGCATTTCCTTTTCAGACTAAAATTATTGTTGATGAGTTATACATATCCATTAATAGGATTTAATTCAATGGAGATTTGCCATTGGTAGACTGAATCATCCCACCTGTCTTCTTTTTACAACTTATGCTAATCAGACACATCACATGTCAGCAGTTTGCTTCATACCTGGTGGCACCCATCTCCTCAATAAGTCAATTTTATTCCTCTATGTTATTTATGGACATATATGAGTGGCAGTATCTTCCTTCCTAAATGGTGAGCATTTAAAGCATCTGCTGATTGAACATGTTTTCTTTGCTTGCACGTTATCCAATAAGTATATCACAATGGCATTTTGCCATTGCCTACTGTCAGATGCATGTTGTCTTATTTAGGAGAGCTTACAGGCTTTATCATGTTAAAACACTGGTTCTTTAGTGATCACCAAAGTTAAGCAGCATCACACCTACGTGACCCCTTTGGAATTCCAGGTGCTGGAAGCTTGGATATGCAGGTAGAATAATAGATAACAGCCCAAAGCTGGAAATCGAAGAGCTGGGTTCCAATTCCAGTTGAATTAGTTATATTCAGTCAGTTAAATGCCATACGTGACACACACTTTGGGTGATCATGTCTCAAAAGAGACATATCTGACTGGGTAGAAGATTATCCTGTAGTAGGTTGCCATTGATTTCTGCGGTAGACTGGTTGCCGACCAAGGCTATAGAACCCAATCTGTCCTATTATTTAACCCATAACTGGAGAGAAAAGATGGATTAATACCTTTCCCAAAGGTGTTTGTGCATAAGTGAATGCAAGGAATTTAACTGGAATTCAAACTCAGCACCCCCGATTTGTTGTTCCAAGTCGATATCCACTGTACTACAATGCACATCTTAGTTATATTCACATATGCAAAAACACCCTTGCTAAAAGTATGACTCCACCTTCTTTTCACTTGGGTTTATTTGTGGAACTTGTATCAGAAAAAAATCATTATTTTCTCCAAAATATTGTTGCAATTTAAAAATATTTTCTGGTTTTAAATATTTGATAAAACCTAAAAAAACAAATCTAAGATTACATGTGTAGACTTCATGAAATTAGCTTTGGTGCAAAGGTCTGCAAATATTCAAAAAACCTAGGATCATCAAAAGATAACATATGTAGAGCATTATGTAAGCTTCAGAAAATTATTTTTTGAATAGAGGTCTATAAATTTTCCAAATGGTTAGAATCAACAAAAAAATACCTTATACAGAGCATTACACAAGCTTCCTGAAACTAGCTTTGAAGAAAGAATCTGGAAACTTTCAAAAGAACTAGGATTATCAAAAGATACTATATATAGTGCATTACATAAACTTCATGAAATTAGCTTTAGTGCAAACGTCTTTAAACATTCAAATGAGCTAGGATCATCAAAAGTTACCATATGTAGAGAATTACATAAGTTTAATGAAATTAGCTTTGTAGTAAAGGTCTATAAACTTTCAACATATCATATGGAGAGCATTACATCAGCCTCATGAAACTAACTTTGAATGAAAAGTCTGCAAACTTTCAAGTGATACAATATGTAGAGCATTACAAATGCTTAATGAAAATAGCTTTGGAGTAATGTTCTTTAAACAAAATAGATTGATCATCAAAAGATACCATATGTAGAGCATTACATAAGCTTCATGAAATTAATTTTACAGTAATGGTCTTTAAACTATCAGAAGAGCTAGAATCATCAAACGATACCATATGTAGAGCATTACATAAGCTTCATGAAATGAGTTTTGGAGTAAAGGTCTATAAACTTTCAGAAGAGCTAGAATCATCAAATGATACCATATGTAGAGCATTACATAAGCTTCATGAAATGAGTTTTGGAGTAAAGGTCTATAAACTTTCAGAAGAGGTAGGATCATCAAAAGATACCATATGTAGAGAATTACATAAGCTTCATGAAATTAGTTTTGGAGTAAAGGTCTATAAACTTTCAGAAGAGCTAGGATCATCAAAAGATAAAATATTTAGAGCATAACATAAGCTTAGTAATTGAATGTTTACACACACACACACACACACACACACACACACACACACACACACATACACACATGCAAATCACCAACATATTTTGAAACTTTTTCTTTCATTTACATGCAGAATTTTTATTTTTTATCTTTTTAGTCAGTTCAATCATGTGAGCAATGATGCGGTTTTGGAAAGGATTAAAATGAAAATGAAATTAATATTGATCATCAGGAAGAGATAACTAAAGTTCCTGGGATATTCAATTTGAATGGAGGTCTTGAAGAACCTGATACTAACAGGCCAGATGGAAAAAGAAAACAGGGGAAAGCAGTGGATAACATATTTGAAGGGCCTGAGCAGGGGAATGACATAATGAGGTTATCATGGTATAATAGGAGAAAGCATGCTAAGAGCCACCAGAAACTATAAAATTTTGAGACACATAAGTCTGACAAATTCAAAATGCAGCTGGTGTCCAAAACAGCCTCAAGTCTGTCGTTAACTGGAACAAAATATAGCTTGTTAATTTTAATGTCTCTAAAACTAAACCATCTCATTAGTAATCCTTAGATTACTCATGAGATGGTTTAGTTTTGGAGAGCCTTGTCTGATTTTCATCAGCATAACTGATACTAACCTCCAGGAAAGTAACTCGTTGCACCTTATAAGGATAACATTTTCAGCTGACATGACATAGAAATACTATATTGAATCCATTACTTGGTCAGCTGCTAAGAAAGTTGGTTTATGGTGATGTGCAAGGTGTTTTTTCTCTTCAAAATCTATATTACATATGTATAAGTGTACCATTTTTCCATACTTAGAATATAAGCTGCCACATATGGTCTGATGTCCCTGCTATTTACCTTGAGCTCCTTGATAATATCCAAAGAAAAATCAGCAATATTATTGGTTTTGATCTGGCATCTCAGCTTCAGTCACTTTCTCATTACTGTAAGTTTACATCTCTGCACCTTTTGTATAAATGTTTTCATGGTAATTGTTCACTATGATATCTAGACATTTTTACAATACTAGACTGGCATTGAGATCTCATCAATTTACATTTGTGCTGGCTAGATGCAGCCATAAATTCTATGCTAACAGTTTTTTCTTCCACTTCTCACTTGTGGAACTCCATTTTGGCTCCATGTTTTCCAGTCAACTTTAATATGCAACATCAATTGCTATCTACTCCCATCCTGATTACACTTTTCTCTTTTCAATCATTATAATTAATGTTTCTGTTTGTAATTCTTTCACAATCTTTAACCACTTGTGTCTTAATATATTTACTGCCCTGTATAATGTGAAACTAAAAAAAAATACTGTTCTTACTAATGGGATCAGTGTTGGCAAAAGTCTAAGTTCTCTAAAATTATTAACTTAAGCTGGTGTCAAAGAGCAAGCAGGGAGAAAAATTTACCAATTATTTTCATGTAGTGGTTATTAATCTAAGTATTAAAGTCAATTATGTAAAACATCTCAAATGAAATTGGTTTCTCCTTCCATTAGAACAACATCAATGAAGTGTGTCAAGAGATCTTGAACATGTCTACTTCACTTAATAAACATTGGCATTTGTTTTTTGTAAATATCCATCCACCTATATTGACAGTGAAGGCTGAACAATTTAAATTTAAATGCAACATCAACCATCATCTTTGTCTTCCTGTTATTTTATTGCTTTTTCTCTTCACTAAATTTTTTTTCTCTCTCTTCCACTCCCAATAACCCTTGTATTATAACAATGCTTGGGGTGAAATGATTAATATATATATATATATATATATATATATATATATATATATATATATATATGTGATAGTGATTTTTTAAAATATGTATGAATACACTCAGTTATAGTTTTTTTCAGAATTCTAAATTTATTTGTTGTAGCTATGGAAGTTTTTGCAAAACAATTCTTTCAATACCAGGGAGCTGACTGGAGATTGGTAGAAATGTAAAATGTCATTAAATATTATATGCACTTTATATCATAATAACTTCTGTTGAATGTTAGTCAAGTGATTTTGATATAGAGTGTCTTGAGAATTTGAAGTTTATGTTTATATTGCTTATATATATATATGTGTGTGTGTGTGTCAGATTAAATAAACTGCAAACATTGTGTCTGGTTATTTTTAATAAAATCCATTCATACTCATGAACAATCTTTTGAGCATTATAATTGAAAAGATGTCAAAAATGAGCTGTAACATTGACAGATGTTATTATTATTCATTTCTCGATATCCCAAGTACTTTCAATCTCCTTCCAAGATCATTTTCAGGGGTGCAAGTTGTGGTAACAAAAAATAATTACAAAATCATAGATAGGACATGTGCATAATGATAAAGATTTAAGGAAAATGCAAATAACAAGGACACTTTCTAACCCATGACTGATTAGCCAGAAAGTTTTCCCACAGTAGCTTGCAAATTCTTTCTGCAGTAGACTGGTTGCCAACCAAGGCTATAGAACTAAATCTGTCCTGCTATTCAACCAATAGCTGGAGGGAGAAGAGATAGATTAATACCTTTCCTAAGGGTATTTGCACATAAGTAAATGTAACGAATTCAACTGGAATTTGAACTTAGCCCTCCAATTTGTCATTCCAAGCTGATATCTAATGCACCATAATGTAAAAGATGTATATTAATGAGTTTATTGCCTTCATGGTAAGAAAAGAAAGGAAATGCTTGACAAAGTCAGACACCTGTTCAGTGCATATCCAAAGAGTCTCATTATTTCCAGGAATTTGGGTTTTACTACTTCTGTCTTGAGTGAACGACACAGATATCTACTTGTTACTGAGAGTAACAAAGGCACCAGGTGTTCTGGTCATTATTATTTGATGTATAACTCTATCAGAACCGACACAGTAGCGACTGTCTGCCTAAGTAGTGTTTATTTGATTGGTGGCAATCGTTGTCAATTAGTTGGCCTTCAGGCAGATTCCCAAGTACACAATCAATATTATTGATGCAATATTAAGAAGTGAAAAAGTATTAGCAACCCTCAAAAATGGTCAGTATCTTTGATATAATATTATCGAATTGAAATAAATATCAGTTTCTCCAGAGATGTCACGCCATGATCATCATTTTAGATGAAATATTTTAGCTCTCTGACAAATCTGGTCGATACAGCATTATTGGCTAAAATGTGAAGATACTATTTCAATTGATCACAGCCTAATCATCATTTCAATATAACTGAGCTAAAGGACAAAATGATTTCATATTCAACATTATATAGCAATAGAATTTGATAGGATTAAACATTATTTAATAGAATTCTAATGTAAACTTTCCATTGCTTAATTAGTATGAGCACTCTTTAGCTATAGGAGTGGTTCCCTGATGGAAAAAGAAAATACACATTTGAAACCTGTTGGGAGACATGTCTTTCTTTAGTATGCCTTCTTGGTCTAGGCCAGTTGATGTCAATTTCACTGGTTAAGAAAACAGAAATAAAGATGTCAATCCAAGACATGTATGCATGAAAAACAATGTTTATACATTTTTTTAATCATTTTATCACAAGCCAGGCAATAAAGCCACTAAGACATAAGAGGTTACTCATGTGTTCTCAAGATACATGGCCCACTAGATATAGATGTTGGTTAGTTCCAGTGAGTTGTGAGTTCATTACCAGGCTACAGCAGTGGTAAACAAATAATCTAGAGAGTTAGGTATTAAAAAGAGATAACACATGACTACCAGAAGTAGCTTTGCACAAGGAATGAGAATAATATACCCCAGTGATTGTAATAAAGGGTTTGATTTGAAATTCCTATCAGCTGAAGAAGGCCAGAGCATACAACAGCTGAAACACTGTAAAAATGACAACAAAGATGAGGACAATGTAAATAGTGTAATAGGTTACTGAGTGTGAAAGAATAAAGGAATAAAAACAGGAATGTCAACTCAAATGCAGGTATGCATAAAAAACAATTTTTATAGATTTTTTAATCACTTCATCACAAGTAAGGCAATAAAGCCATTAAGACACAAGGAGTTACTAAATGCAAAAAATAGGAGAAAAACGACATCATTAAAGAGAGAGAACACTAAAAGAACAGGAATGAAGAAACCAGAAGATAACAAATGATAATATATTTAAAGCCTCAAATACGCTTCAAAGCATTAGTCTTTTTGACTTTCACCGAGTTTCACTTTGCCAATTTCTAGAGATGGCCTGATATTGTTGAAATGCTGATCCCCATTATCTGACACATTTCTCTGACACTCTGATGTGGGTCTTGTTTGACTAGTGTTATCACATTTACATTGTTATTTGCTGATAGATGTCCACTACCATCTTGATCTTCAAGACTTGTATTCCAACTGTGGAAATTCAGAAACCAGTAAACTACTGATCTCGAGATCTCCAGTGTAGTAAAGATGACTCTCAATCCAAAATCTCAAGTTTGAGTATAAGGGTAGCAACTCTCTGATATAAATTTATTCATTTGTTTTTATAGATGAGAAAAAAATTTTTTCAGGTTATTTAAAGCCAGAAAAATTTTTAGATAGAAATATTTTAGTAAGAATTTTTTGGAAGATAATAATGATTTACTGGTACAAGCTCTACTAATTAACCCACAGCTGGAGGAGAAGACATTGATCAAAGTGGATTCTTCACTATTTGCTCTGTTAATGTTGGCAATAATTTGAGAAACATTATAATCAATCTTAAACTCACATCAAGAAAGTAAATGAATCTCTTCATTTTTTATTTTCAAAATGAGGGTTATATAATGTTTTTGATTAAATTCTGAATGTCAGTGATATAAAGTTAACAATACTTTAATGAGTAATATATTATTATTTTATATATTTTGCAACTACTATAATAATATTTTGGAACACATTTAAAAGGATTATTCTAAAACCAGACACTTTTTTCCAAACAACCTAATAACTCACCAGGAAGCATGATATAAAATGTGACACACAAATTTGAAGGTGCATTGAATTAAAAAAATATGCCTTCCAAAAGTTAAACAAAGAACTAAGAAAGAGGAAATCTGATTACAAAGAAGGAAAATAATGCTGAACTGATAGATAATATCAGTCTTTCTATATGGCAGTGAATTGTTAATCTTTTCATCACAGTGGTGTATACTGTAGACAAGAATTAAATGCGTCCCAAAATTTGTTATTTTCTCACTTATAAAATCGACAGTCTTTTTCACACTGATAAAATGACAAATGTAACACATATGTATAAATAAATGTATTCAACATTTTCTTTATTTGCTTCTTGGTAACATTGGCAGTGGAGTAGAGGTAATTTGGGTCAAAGGGGTCAGCACACATGCATTGAGTCAGCCAGAGACCGCTTGCTCTCTGTTTCTCTTACAGTCTGTCCTCTGATCTCAACTCCGATGCACTAACTTCTTACTACTGACTCAACTGTCTTCCAATCTACATATTGCAAATCTTATTTTGCCATGTATTGTTTTTGACAATTTGTTTACAAAACTATTTCAAGGTTTACATTATTTAACCTTGGCTACGCTGGTTCTCCAAACACAATTTTGACCGTCACCATTCTGCATTCTTTAACTTTCAAAGCAATCAAATATTTTTAAAACAATTCTATTTTCTTTTGATAGCCAGTTTGTATATTTTTGCTGTTTCATATAAATACACTTCTAAATGAAATTATGCACCAGATCAGATAGTATATAACAACAGATTAAAAGGAGACTTCAGGCAACAGAGATATAATTCTACAAAAAGATATTGAGAATACCATTAGAAAAATATGTAAGCAACATGGAAGGTTTAAGAAAAATGGAAACAGAAAGGAGACTATAGTTAGAATCAAAAAGAGACAGTTGAATTTTGTGGGATACATAATGAGGAAAAGAGGCTTAGAAAATTTTATACTTATCTAAACTTATATAATAAATGGAACTTTGTCTGTGTGTGTGTGTGTGTGTGCGTGTGTGTGTGTGTCCATTACCTATAAAGTCCGAAACGGCTGAACTGATTTTCTTGAAAATTTACACAATTGTACTATAAGCGTCTGTGAGTGTTCTTAGCTAGGTTTTGTGTCGAGGTACACCCCATAAATGTCAAAAATCGATAATTGAAAAAATCAGGTTGTAGATGGAGTGGTCCGATTTTAATCAAATTTGATACACTCATAGACAAAGACATAAGAAATGATATTCAGAAGTTTCAAGGTTGCAGTTCTTACAATAGTGCAGAAAATCAATAATATATATACATAAAAGGCAAGATGTTTGTGTGTGTGTCTGTTTATTTTAGTTTTTGCTTTGGGTTTGGCTCTAAGTAGGTATAATTGTAGTTCTTAGTCTCAGCCATGATACCATTTCCTCAGAGGACTTATTTAGCCTTCAAAATTCAGTTTATGACGAAAAAACTTATTTGATATCGATACCAGGAAATCAAAATTTGACTTACATCCATTCATTTTTCTTTCAGGCTGTGATTTCACTTTAACTGGAAACAATTATTGCTTTTTAGTCTTTCGTGCCAATGTCCAAAGAGTCTGAGCTCCAGGACCATGGATTAGTTTTAAAGCTTTCATTACACCTGTGCAATGCCGGGCTATACTGCTAGTAGGACATATTGAAGGCAAAAGGGACAGATGGAAAGCATGAGTAAACAAACTAATGAGCCTATGTGAAGGAATCGCAGAATAGAAATTGGGATAGATAGTAAGACTGATTAGAGTGACAATAAATAGAAAGTTGCACAGAGCCATGATCACCCATGAACTGAAGAGAAACAGTACATAAAAGACAAAGATTTTAATAGCATAGAAAATAGACATAGCAAGCTTAGGTCAAGTTTCAATTGAAGAAGTTTTCTTGCCCTCAGTCTCTCTCTCGGTCTGTCTTCTGATCTCAACTCTGACAGACTGATTTCTTACGACCAACTCAACTATCTTCCAGTCTATATATTGCAAATCTCATTTTGCTTTATCTTTAATATTGATAACATTGCTGAAATAATTAATGAAATAAATGACAACAGTGAAATACTGGAAGAGCTGAGTAGATTTATATTCATAGTGATGTTAGAAAGAGACATGCAAATGATGGCAAACTCTATTGAACGCATGAACCTCACAACTAAATTTGCCATTAGGATTCTTTGGAAAAAAGTTTATAGTTAAATTATACCAGAAATATAGCAAGAACAGTTAATTTCTGATTCAAGGCACTGGAACAAGAAATAAACAATACAAACACGTAAAATCCAACACCTAATGTCATAGACTACACAAGACTGTAAGTTTAAGCAAAGACAGTGAAAGATATATATATATATATATATATAGTCTAGAAAAAATTTTAGATATTCTAAAATTTCATGGGTAATACATATTTCACAGCCAAAACCTGCTGCTTGTCAGACCCAAATGATACAATGGGATTATTTTGAATATTAACTGTTATTTCATTTGGGTTTGACTAGCAGCAGGTTTTGTCTGTGAAATATGTATTACCTATGATTATTTTACTCTGTTAAACTAAATAAATAAATCTTTCATTGATTATTCTTAGTAGTTTTTCTGTAGAACCACATTTCTATTGCTTTATGTCTCTTTTTCATCTGTGACAAGATTGTCCATTTGCTACATAATGCTAAAGAATTGTTAATTGAACTATTAAAACCTCAAGGTCTCCAGTCTAACACTCTAACAGTGAATCTCACTTGCTACATAATGCTCTAACTACTGAGTTACCAATCATAAAGTAAAAGGCAATGCATTTGTTGAGAGATTAATATCTATATAACTCTTAATTGAACCACTGACCTCAAAATCTCCAGTCTTAGACTCTAACAGTAAATTCCCACTTGCTACATAATAAGTCATGGCATGTGCAATAACAAAAAAAAAAATTGATTGCTTTGTTCAAAAACGTCAAAAAGGTGTCTCCCTTCCAGATTATTTTTGAGGCAAATAATGCATTAGTATTCATAGACATTTTTATTGACAATATGCAATTGCAATCAAGAAAAAGAGAGGCAAGTTTTACAAAGAGAAAGTGAGATTTTCAGAGAGATGAAGAACTGACAGGTGTGGGCAGATCAGGTAGGGTTTCAAGTAGAGGATTGTCTGGCCGTATACATAAATGAAAAGCAAATGTTCAAGAATGGATTTTGTTGTGATGACCATTATGAAAAAAAATGAATGTAGTTTGATTGATAAATAAATAGATTTGAATAACTTGAGATACATAGATGAAGAGATAAACATGTAATTTGATCATAAGTTGTGAACTGAAGGACAGTGAAAGAAAGTTTTCAATAAGCATATATATATATATATATATATATATATAGTCTAGAAAAAATTTTAGATATTCTACAATTTCATGGGTAATACATATTTCACAGCCAAAACCTGCTGCTTGTCAGACCCAAATGATACAACGGGATTATTTTGAATATTAACTGTTATATCATTTGTATCTGACGAGCATATGTATTACCTATGATTATTTTACTCTGTTAAACTAAATAAATAAATTTGACATTGAGTTCTTTTGAGTTCATCTTTATCTGAATTTACCTTAATATCAAATATTCTACACTATATATATATATATATATATATATATATATATATATATATAAACTTATTTATAAATGGAACTTTGTGTGTGTGTGTGCATCTGTTACCTATAGACTCCGAAACAGCTGAACCGATTTTCTTGAAAATTTACACAGTTGTACTACAAGCATCTGTGAGTGTTCTTAGCTAGGTCTTGTGTCGAGGTACTCCCAATAAATGTCGAACATTGATAATCGAAAAAATCAGGTTATAGAAGGAGTGGTCCGATTTTAATTAAATTTGATACACTCATAGACAAAGATATAAGAAACGATATTCAGAAGTTTCAAGGTTGCAGTTCTTACAATAGTGCAGAAAACTGATAATATATATATATATATATATATATATATATATATATATAAATCGATAACAGGAAATCAAAATTTGACTTACATCCATTCATTTTTCTTTCAGTCTACGGTTTCGCTTTAACTCGAAACAACTATTTCTTTTTAGTCTTTCGTGCCAACGTCCAAAGAGTCTGAACTCCAGAACCATGGATTAGTTTTAAAGCTTTCATTACACCCGAGCAACTCTGGGCTATGCTGCTAGTATATATATATATATATATATATATATATATATATATATATTAACCAAAACTGTTGGTGGAATCAATAGACAATATACCAAAAGAACTAAATTCCATTAAACATGAAAAAATCTCTAACAACGACAGCAAAAAAGCCTAAAGTCAAACTCCTACCTACTTAGATTACCTTGATAGATCAAAAATGCTTGAAAACATTAATTACTGTGAAAGGATGGCCCTGGTTATAACCCGAATGTGAATTATCTGGAAGATATTTATGGAAGATATTAACAAAAGCTAGAACATATAAATTGTTACATAAAAAATGTTTTCTTTGCCTAGAAGAAAAAATCCAAATAATTCCCAAAACAAGCTTATTAAACCAATGAAATAACTACTTACTGCCACCATGAGATAATTCACACT
This sequence comes from Ascarosepion bandense, assembly GCA_037127315.1. NCBI lineage: Eukaryota > Metazoa > Mollusca > Cephalopoda > Sepiida > Sepiidae > Ascarosepion > Ascarosepion bandense. The sequence goes on from JBBBDQ010001373.1 coordinate 5,837,717, forward strand.
CTTAAATATATCTAAAATCATCTCAAGCTGGTTATTATATGCTATAATTTATAACCCTTCCTCTTTTAGTTAAATATATATCTTAAACTTGACTTTAATTAAATGTTACATTGTGGTTTAAGCTTAATTTCACTACAAGTTAACTCAAAAGCTGAGTTATTCTGCCTTTATTAATTAACATTATGGCTTTATTTTCACCTAAAATTAAAGCCAAAACAGATGTTTAGGACAACTCATTATTAAACATCACAAACATTCATTGTTTGTTATATTTAAAATCTATGTTTAGAAAATTATCTGCTGCCTCGATACACTATATATATATATATATATATGCATACATGGATGAATTGTTGTTTAAATTATGCAAAAGTCAAAATAACACTGACATCTCATTTTAACAAATATATTTACCAGAATTACACAAGAATATCCTGAAATGCTAAAGAGTAAATTTATTCAATAAAATCATCATTGGCTTCAACCATGGCCTCCAGATGACTTTAAAATCTCCTGCATCTCTTCTGAACAATCACTTTGTTTAGTTGGTGAATACTGCCATGATACTTGCCTCCAGTTCATCTTTGGTAATAGTAGGAGTTTCAACTCTGCACCGCACAATAATAAAAGTGGTTACAGTCTGGGATGTTAGGAGGCCAGATGTAAGGATTAATGTCATTGCAGAAATTGTCTGACAGCTATGACTGGGTCCTCCTGTTTGTATGGCATGGTGCAGAGTCCTGTTGTCAGATGTGGGGTCTTCCAGAAGCTACCATCTTAACCCAGGTTAGCACTATCGCTATCTCCTCAAGGCACTTAATATAGACCTCCATGTTGAGTTTGAGATCCTGTGGCAAAATGAATGGTGGTATAACATTGCCATCACTAGTGATCACTCCAAACAATTTCATAATCACCATCACCAATCTAAATCCTCTGCACTCTCTTTAGATTGACACCCAAGCACTCTAAAATGTTTATAATGAAGCTTCCAACATGAATGCATGAATGCCAACAGTACAGCATATCGTTTCCAAATTTCTGGCATAGTGAATTGTGTTATAATGCTCTTTCCACACAGAATGCTCAACTGACTTTACTATATATATATGCAGGTTTCATTGAAAAAAACCTGATAGAGGATGCACATTTTCCTCACAAGATTTCTCAAATATTCAGGTCAGTATATATGTACAAATACAAATATACTGTTTAATTATAAAAACATAGAATCTATTTTAATATGAGTATCCATTAAAAATAATGTTCGCACAACAAAATTGAAATATATATATATATATATAGGAATGAAAATCTAAGGGTGAGCCAACAACCTACCACGGTTTTGCTTAACAGCTCGTCAGGGAACCCTGATGAGCTGTTAAGCAAAACCGTTGTAGGTTGTTGGCTACTATATGTTGGCCCTTAGATTTTCGTTCTTGTTTGCTCTACTTTCACATTGGGTACTTCTTGTACTCTGCTTTTGTATTGAGCTCTTTATTGTTAAGATTTTCATCTTTGGTTTTTTTTCTTTCTCACGAATGCTTGAATTTTTGTTCAAGAATTTTGTTTGTTTCTTTTTTTCTTCCCCTTCTTTTCCCTCTGGGTTAGTTCCCGGTGGGTTTCAAGACATTCTTAGTTGTAGTTTAATTATTGATAATTTTGACAGAATTAGTTTTGTCGATATTGGTATTATAACTATAATTAATATTAATATATATATATATATATATATATATCTTTCAATTTTGTATATATATATATATATATATATATATATATATATATATACATATATTTCAATTTTGTTGTTTGACTGATTCCATGCACCTATAGCATAGAAGGTAGCAGCTCCAACTGACCCCAAATCAATCAAGTTTCGATCCTGGCCAGAACCAAGTGGATGTGTCTAGCCACACAGATGAGCTGTGATACAGCAAAACAGGCTTGCATGTGGATGACTAATATATATATATATATATATATATATATATATATATATATATATATATATATTTCAAAGCGGTGAAATATGTATCATCTAAGCTAATAATCAAAAATCCGTTATAAAATATTACTCTGTTAAATAAATGAATTTAATATTAAGTTCTCTTGAGTTCGTCTCTTTTGGAATTTACCTGGATTACATACCAAGTGTACTACGCTAATATATATATATATATATATATATATATATATATATATATATATTTCTTCATTTATAAATGAGTTATTAGGCAACCTAGGTTTCTACCCTGTGGTGTTTTAAGGTGATTTGCAAAAATTGATTTTACCATTTAGCGTTCTTTTATTAAGAACACCCATGTTATGGTAATTTTTTTGAACGCTCACTTATCGGGGAATTTTTGAACACACAATTTTTAAAATTATAAAAGAAATTATAACATTTTTATCCATGGTTGTATGAACCTAATAGGTATATTTTTTGTATGGTTATACTTAGTCATAATTTATATATATATAATATAACTTTGTTCATACATTTACCACTGTTTTATTAACACCTGAATAATAATACTATACATATGTGCACCTTCAGATGTATATTTATTAATTCACACCACTATATATATATATATGTATATATTGGACGTCTAACCGTACTGATGAGAAAAACAGTACTGATACAGCAAAACAGATCTGTCTGCGGATGACTATATATATATATATATAGTCATCAACAGATCTGTCTGCAGATGACTATATACATATATATAGTCATCCACAGACAGATATGTTTTGCTGTATCACAGCTCATCAGTACGGTTAGACATCTGATGGCTTTTTACCCAGGATTGAAACCTAACTGAATTGGTGTCAGTCGGCGATTCTACCTCTGAGCTATGGCTGTTCAGAAGAAAGCAGACTGTTTAGCATGTACATTATCATTATACACATGCCTAATAGTTGAGAGTGTTCTAATTCATTGCTGAATGAACAATGCGTAGGTGCTAGAGTAGCTACTGTCTTTCAAAGTCTACCATTCTTCCAGAGTGCTCAATCAGGGTGTGAGAGCATATATATATATATATATATATATATATAGTCATTCATACGGTTAGACTCCGATTGCTTTGAACCCAGGATTGAAACCCGACCAAATTGGCGTCAGTCAGCGATTCTACCTCTGGGCTATTGATATATATATATATATATATATATATATATATATATATATATATATATTTTTTTTTATATCCAAGGAAGTTTATTAAAAAGAACCAACAAGGTCTGTATGTTTTATATTTTTATTCTGTTTTAGCAATTTTTAAATAAAGGATGACTATTGTGCTAAAATGTCTGAAGTTCATATTTCCCTATATTTGTTCAACTACATTCATCACGCTAGATCATTTTACGCTTCCAGCTACTCAAAGAATCCTCAGGACTTAGACAAAAGAATTATAACTACCACACAGCTATCCCAAAAATACAACAAAGGTGTATTTTTAGGGTGTCTGTTTAGTAGTTATAATTCTGAGCATAGACCTTTATATATATAGATATATACACAGTCCATGTATCCTCAGCATCCTTCTGTAAAACCACATATAATATTAGGCAGCAAAATATTCATCCAAACAAGTTTAATAAAAAGGAACTGACAAGGTTTGTCTGTGTAATTTTTTATTATAATTTTTAAACATTTTTATATAGAGTGTTAGCATTCCGTCCAAAGTTATAAATAAACTGTTCCGACAGTATATATATTATTATTTTTATTTAAGTGCTTTTGTACTGGTGTATATATATATATATATATATATATATATATATATATCATCTTTCTCATTACCCTCATTGTTTTTTCACCTTTTTGCCTAAGATATAAATGGTATGCAGCTGAAATTGATCGAACATCATAAGAATTGGCAGTTCTTCATTTGACAAACTATCTATGGTTAATATATTGTAATGTGCTGTATTATTTATGTCCTTCACACCAATCTGTATTCATTTTCAAAATCTGTTCTATTTATATTAAATCATTAGCCAGACAAAATTTCCCATCTCTCTGAATGTATCTATTCATAAGGATTCAAATCTATCTATTTTTTCTATCTATCTATCTATCTATCTATCTATCTATCTATCTATCTATCTATCTATCCACTTATACATACAGACTGATGAAATAAACTTAGATCAAACAAGAAGGCTTTCCCCTGACAAAAATCTGTTCTTTTATGTTAAATCAATGGCCAGACATAATACTCCTTTCCTTCCAACATATTCATTACTTATTATTCTTTATCGACCTATCTACCTATATATATAATATATATATACATATGTGTGTGTGTGTGTGTGTGTGTGTGTGTGTGTGTGTGTGTGTGTACATATATATGTATATATATATATGTATGGTAGGTTTCAAAAACAGTAGCCACTCACTGTTATTTATGCATTGTTCTTTAGCAATGAATTGAACACTCTTTGCTACTGGAATTTGTTTACATTGTGCTCATAACACCCTAAAGTCTGCTTTTCTTGCAGTGCACTGATATCTTAAGGGTGGAATACTCAGCTGATGACAAAATCAGTCAAGTTTCAATCCCAGTTAGAAGCAATCAAATGTCTAGCCATACTGATGAGCTTTGATACAGCAAAACAGGACTTTAAGCAGATGACTATATATATATGTATATATATTTAAGGATTTACACTATCAATGCCAGTCTTTTGACATCAATCTATTTATCTTTCTGTCTATCTATCTATAAGAGTGTTCATTATCTATGCCAGTCTTTTCATATCTATCAATCTATAAACATATGTGAGCAATATATCCATGCCATATAATTTCATATCCTGAGATATAGCTTCATCATGTCTTTTTTAGAAATATTTTCATGGCAATTGTTTTCCTTGCTCAACCTGGACGGGTTGCTCAGCGGTCCTCTTGCTAGCGCCAAGGGCGTGGACCCCCAATCGATTGGGACCCGTGCTCAACCCTTAGCCAGGGACTGTGCCGGGCAGGGAGTTTGGGGTGGTACGTCTGTCAAATGGTAATGCAGGTGTCTCAAGGCAAGCTCAGTGAGGACAGAAACCTCATGTAGAGGAAAAGGGCAAAAGCCCACTTGATCTCAATTTTCAGTACAAATACTGACTACAAGAGCATGCCCATCGATCCTTTTCGAGTGGAGAGCTCCATTCCACCAAGAGGTGTCAGAAAAGTTACCACAGAGATAACTTGCTTGTGGCAGCCAAACATTCATAGCAACATCGCTTTTTGATCCTTCAATGCCGGCTCTTCCTATCATTGTGAAGCAGAATTCGCCAAGTGTTGGATTGTTTACCCAATGACAGGGAACGTGAGCTGGGTTTAGACCCTCGTGAGATAGGTTAGTTTTATCATACCAATCGACTCATATTTGAGTAGGTATTCTGTTTTTAATCAAACAGTATATTTATAAATTTATTTTTACCGGCCTGATTATTTATGATAAATTTTGTACGAAAATGTGCATCACTTCAGAGTAAAGATGGTTATTTGTGTAGAATCAAAAATTGTGTTATATAGACCTGATTTGACTTTGTTTAGACTGTGGTATCATTCGTGGTCAAGTGGTCTAAGACACACCAGATCAATTGGTGGCTTCCCTTATGTTGATAGGGGTCGCAGATTTGAATGACGCACATTTTTGTATAAAATTTATCCTAAATAATCAGAGAGGTAGAAATAAATATAAAACTATACTGTTTGATTAAAAACAGAATATCTACTCAAATGCAAGTATTGATTAAAAGTAATGTTGACAAATAATTACATATATATAAATATATATATATGGTTTAATTATACAGAACAGAGTATCTAATCAAATACGAATATCCATTAAAAATAGCATTCAAAACGATAAATTAAAAATATGTCAGTTAATTAAAAATATGTCAGTTAATTTCATTTTGTAACTTTCCATAACATTTCATAAAATAAAATACATATATATTTAATTCATTTGTTTAAACATTATTTTTAATGGATACTTATATTTGAGTAGTTCTCTGTTTTTATTATTAAACAGTATATTTATTTGCTTACATCTCTCAGCCTGAATATATAAGAAATCTAGTTAGAAAAATATGCATCCCCCAGGAGGATTCAAACCTGCATTCAATAAGAAAAACCTTTATTACAACTGACATACTTTGACTGCTTGACCACGTACAACCTCCTGACAAAGCAAACTTGAATAGTGCTTTTGGATGTCTTTTTCTTCCAATTCACGAAATATACATATCTGCTCTGTTTTGTATCCTAACATAAACAAAGACAATTGTTCAGTAAATAATTGTTCTACAACAAATACTTGTCTTCTGCTCCGATGAACTTAGCTCACTGATGCCCCCTATATATGAATTTACTCAAGACACAAGATTAGCAACTAGGTTCCACTGTGAAACCAATAAAATGTAAATGCAAATTCTACTCCATCAGCTTCTTTTCTCACACTTTCCGCCTGTGGAATTCCCTTTCGTTTACTCGCTTTCCCAACAGCTACAATCTCCAGGAGTTTAAGTGTAAAGTCAATAGTCATCTCCTATCCCACTAACCCGCGTCCTCTCTCTCATGATCTTTTCTCAATCCACTCCACTCTCATCAGTATTCTCATCCTTCTCTTACCCACTTCCTAACATCTTCTATAACCTGTCATTCTCATAACTTTCCTCCTATGTAACCTCCTGCAAAACAGTGACAGTAAAATGCCTTGCTTGGGGCAATATGATTATAAAAAAAAATAGATAAATCAGATATATTTTTTATTTATTTGTTAAATAGATACTCATATTTGAGTAGATATTCTGAATATTTGTAAAATCTTGATCAGAGTCCAAGCAGATCTAATGACGGTTACTTTTAAGGGGCACAGGTTCGAATCCTGCTAGAGGACACATTTTTTAACAAGATTTCTCAAATGTTCTGGCTGGTGGATGTAAATAAATAACCTATTTAATAATAAATATCCTATTTAATAATAAAAACAGAGCATCTATTCAAATATAAGTATCCATTAAAAATAACATTTAAATCAACTGAAATTATGTCATTTAATCCATTTCCTAATATATATATATATATATATATATATACACGCATGTACATATAAACACACATACATTTATGTGTGTGTGTGTGTGTGTGTGTGTGTGTGTGTGTGTGTGTGCTTATATATTGTCTGTGTATGATTATATTATTATTCTTATTTTAGAATTTCATGAATGCATACTTTTCATAAAAAAAGAAAGAAATATATTTTTTATTTAATTTCATTTAGGGAAAATGTGGGATTGAATAAATTTGATTTAGTTTTCCTACTCCCTGTTCCAAGAGTATTCAAAGATAACTTTTATAATAAAATAATATAATATAGTAAAATGAAAGAAAGACCTTGATTTTATTATCAATATTATTATTCAATAATCATAAAATGCTAAGAATATTTTTTTCAGGTTGATTTATTTAGGATTATAGATTATGACTTTGTTAACTTAATAATGAAGAATGGGCCAAAAGATAAAAGGTTTACTTTAGCGTTTCTTTTTTTGTCAAATAATAACCTTTGAAATTAAAATTAGAGAGAATAGACTTTTGATATATAAGTCATTGATAAATCTGATGGCAGCCCATTTATATTTGATCATAATGACAGTCTTAAAAATAAGCCAAAAAAAAATGAAATTCACATCAAGAGAATACAAGCTCAATACACACACAATATGTATGCACAAATATATACACTATTATCTATTTAGTGATGTCAAAAGTTTATGTAAGTAGAATTGTTTCTTTAGATATTTGTTTCTCTTTGTGAAAATCAAAAAAGTATCGGTCAGGAAATTTTAGGCTATTTTCTAGTTTTAATAATGTTCATGTTAGTATATGAGTCTTACTGTTACCATGTAACCTAGTACTACTTGCCACATGATCAAATCATCAGTCACTAAACTGGTTCCCCCACCAGGTTTTTCTGATCAAGATGGTGGTTAAACTTTCAGCAGGGTGTCAGAGGGAAGATGAACTGGTCTGTAGGATGAAATGGCCATACAGCAGCTAATGTAGAACTCTAAAAGTGGCAGTGGGGGATACTTGGTGTCCAAGATTTTTCTGAGGAGGAGGGGGGCAAATTGAAACAGCATCTTCATTTTCATACTATGGCACTATTGTATATACAACTTAGGAATGAGTTTGAGTTTCTTCACTAAATTAAATAGAATTAATTTTATTCATAGTAGTGGAGTCCTAACCTTTACTTGTCTTCTTTTCCACTCTCAAGCTGTTGGAACACAAGAGAGGCTAATTTTCAAAACAAAATCAAAAGGTTAATACTAACGCCTATACTAGCAGAACAATTTGTCTGCTCTTATTTCTGTATGTGTTCTTAAAAAGCTAAATAAAAAAGAAAATGTGGAGGGAAAGTGCTGAAGATCAAATTTTATCAAAATCATGGACTGATCAGTTTCATAAATTTTTGAAGCTAATAAAAGTGGTGGGGGCAACTGATAAGCCAGCCAAAATTCTGGGGGAACCTTGGCCCCTTCTGACCACACCTGTAGAATCACTGCTGACCATCTAACATAATCGAGCATAGCTATATATATATTAGTCTAATTCATTTAAAGCAAGGCAGTAAAGCCACTAAGACACGAGGGGTTACTGGTTGTGGAAGAATTAGAAAACAGAAATTTTACTAAGGAGTGAGAACAACAGAAGAGTAATCAGAAAAACAGGAGACAACTATTGCCACTGGATTTAAATTTTTTAAGATCAAAGTTGGCTAGAAAGCATGAAGCTGGAAGTGAGAAGTGTGAGAAAAGAAATTAGCATAGAACTTCAGTTGCATCTAGCCAATTCAAATGTAAGTTGATGAGACCTTGTTGCTAATCTAGTCAGTCAGTCTGTCAGTGCCATATGTAATACTCATTTGGGTGATCATGTGTCTTTCAATCCATGACTGACTAGGCAGAAGATTTTTTCACAGTAGGTTACCATTTCTTCCTGCTGTAGAATGGTTGCCAACCAAGGCTATAGAAGCCAATCTGCCCTGATATTCAACCCATAGCTGAAGGGAGAAGAGATGGATTAATACTTCCTCCAATAATATTTGCACGTTAGTGAATGCAACAAATTCAATAAGAGATCAAACTCAACATTCCAATTTCTCATTCTGAGCTGGTATCCATTGAACCACAACACACATTCTAATCTAGTACTGCACTTAAATTCATAATGTTCAGGTACTAGAGATCTATTTAAACAATTATCATGAAAATATTTATAGAAAAGGCAGTGGGAAAGTGACTGAACATAAGACTAATAATAGATATCACAAGAGCACCAGACTATATATGGCAGCTATATACAAAGCCTGAATGAATGATAGATTTATAGATATACAAGATTGATTCTGGAGAGAAAAAAATCTCTAGACATTAAAATTAAAAAACATTCTGTACTCCTGTTAACAACAGACTGAAGGTTGTTTATGAAATCAGCTGCCAATTTGACCTTACCAAACCCATCAGACTTATTATTGAGACAGTAGCAAATTTAATTTGTCATCAGCATATTCACCAAGTTGAGAATTGATGCCATCAAAAAAGTCACAAATGAAAATAAAAACAAAATAGGACCTATAATAGAGCCCTGGAGAACACAAGTAGTAATACAAAAGGATCTAGAGGAGTGGTCATTCAGGATAACATTCATTTCATGATTTGATAAGAAAGACTGAATCATTTCAAAGATTCCTCTAGGCATTAAAATTAACAAGCCATTCTTTACTCCAGTTAATAACAGACTGAAAGTTGTTTATAAAATCAGCTGCCAATTTGACCTTATTGACCTGATCAGACTTACGCTTGAGACAGGAGTAAACTGACGTATTATCAGCATAGATACCAAATTGAGAGCCAATGCCATCAGGACAGTCATTAATGAAAATTTAAAATGAAGTAGTACCAAGGATAGAGTCCTGGGGAAACCAACATTAGCAAAATAGATCTTAGATGAGTGACCATTCAGGATAACTTTCATTTCATGACTTGATAAGAAAGACTGAATAATTTCAAAAATTTATCCAGCAACAACATAACTTTTTACCTGTGAAAAAATACAGCCAATCTTGAATGTAATTGCATTGTTAGATGGAGCACAGGTCATGGTAGAAGGTACCCACAATGAAATCAATAGCCATGTGTTCATGATTGCTGTTATCTTTCAACTTTAAAGATAGACCTAAAGACGGATGAACCAGGCCTACTTATCCAAGACATGATTAACACAGTGGAAGACCTATCTAACTTTCAAACCAGATATGTAGAGAAAACTGGTCAGGTGATGAGTTTCAGTAAAATATTAGCATCTTTATTTAGTTTGGTGTGAATGGTGCCCCTTCAGATGTTGTATACTCTCAATGAAAATTAAGCTGCAACCAAAATTTGATAATATTCTTCTCAATCAAAATGACAAAATAAACTCCAGTCAAAATGAAGATCATTTCGCTGATAAAATTTATTTGCTTCTTTAGTGACTTGGTTGGGAAGTGGAGTAGGTGGGTCCAAGATCCAGCATACAAACAGCAAGGTAGCTGTGCCAGGCCTTACTTGGTCTCTCTCTGAGGGGTTCACAATTCAACTGCCAAACTGCTGAAATTACTGACTGCTGCTGTCTGACATCACTTAAATAGGCAAACCTCATTTGACACCTGGCACCCCAGGTGCATTTTTTCATATTTCAGGCACTGACTTCTTTGACCCTGATTATCAAAACAAAATTCTGCTTGCTACCTGCATTCTACACACACTGACATCTTAAAACAATATTTATTTTCTCTTTAAATCTTACAATGCAAATACACTTCCAGGCAAAATTCCACACCAACCAAAAGAATATAAAATACAAAGAAGAGCAGTAACTGAACAAATTTAATCATCGGATCTTCATTTCACTATCTTGAAAAGAGATGCAATCTAATTTATTACAAAATGCAAAAATTTCAGGATCTCCTACTATGAACCTATCAAACAGCAACAGTGATTCTGAAATTATTCATGGGTTATTTTGTTCCCCAGCAACAGCATTAGCAATTATAATGTTAGTACCATAATACAACAACATTAACTTTCACTACCTCAAAAACCAAGCTATTGTTTCATAATTACTGTTCAAAATCTGAGTTTTTTCAGTCATGGTGGACAGTACAATGCTCAAGCTTCAATATTTTGATCATCTATTAGGTTTCAAGGTAACTTCAGACCTCAAGTGAGAATTATATACATGTTGTTGTCAACCTATGATTGTTCAACTTTACAAACCAGAACTGTAAATTGATATTTCTAACTGATATCCACAACCAAACACCAGTAGCTAATAAGATGTTTTGTATGTATTTTATTATGTTTTGCAACTAAAATGTTTTCTGTTTATTATGGCTATATTTTACTTTTTTGTACATTTAAAAAATATTAAATAAATTCTATTCCTTATTGATTGTTTGGCCCTGTGGTATATATTCATGATGCATAATACCATAGGCATCAAAGAAAGAAGTCAAGATTACCTTCATATTGCTGTGAAAACAAAAACTCTTAAAAAGTAATGTGACTACATTGCTAAAATGCATTCTGGAAAATTTGGTCCAAGAATATTTCCAGCAAAGACACTATTGCTTTACAAAGAGCATACCTCCCCAAGGAGGGTACATTGAAGGTGATAGCAGCCAATAACGACCAGGCAAGCAAACTTTGCTTTCAGTGGATTATTCCTGGTGATTTGCTGACATCTTTTACATCTGTTAAAACATGACTACATTAGTGAAAGGTATTCTGAAAAATTAGTTCCAAGAATATTTCCAGCAAAGCTACTATTGTTTCACACAGTGCATAGCTCTCCAAGGAGAGTACACTGAAAGTCATAGCAGTTAATACTGACCAAGCAAACAAACTTTGATTTCAGAGGACTATTTCAGGTGATTTGCTGATATCCTTCACATCTATTAATGCATGACTTACGGCATATCACATTGAATACACTGGTTCTCGTTCGATCACTGAAGTTAAGCAATGTTGAGCCTGGTCAGTACTTAGATGGGTGACCACTTGGGAATACCAGATGCTATAAGCATTCAGTGACAGATGTGTGTTGTGGTGCAGTGGATATCGGTTTGGAAATAGAAATCGGTGAGCTGAGTTCGAATTCCAGTTGAGTACCCTGCATTCACTTCAGCACTAGTAACCTTGGGAAAGGTATTAATCCGTCACTTTCCTCCAGTTATGGGTTAAATAATAGGATGGGGCCTGGAAGCATCCCATCTAGTGTTGGTGTCACAATAAAAAACACTCTTGGTAGCCCTGGCGATGCATCAAGTATTCAGCTAATTGACAAGATTATGAATTTTGCTGCAAACTGTGCCATGGTTCCAAATGCACTGGAAATACTGGAGGGGTGTAGTGAGTTCTATCACAGCCAAGGCTGCAAGAGGAGGATGACAACAATTGCATGACTACACTACTGAAAGGCATTCTGGTAAACGAGTTCCAAGAATATTTCCAGCAATGACATCTATGTCAATAATGACCAGATAAGCAGATTTTGCTTCCATAGTAACATTCTATGAATTAAATTGTCACATGTTGTGCTTTTTTTTTATTTCTTAGTTCATTATTCTTAAATTGTTCTTGTCCCTGATCTGGAGCCAGAGGAAAAAATTGAATGATTCTATCTCAGTGTTGCTATCACTGGCCAAAAAGGAAATAGAAAAAATAATATGAATATATGTCCGTAACAATCAACTTAAAAAACTCATGTACCATGAGATAATTGTCAACTTTAGATCAAGGTCTTGTTCCAGGGCTACCAAGTGAGGAATGCCGTCATAAAAGCTTGCAGGTCTACTATGCAAAGCATCATATCTCAACCTGATTTACCTCGACAATATTAAATGAATGACTAGATTGAAGGCAAGAGAGACAGAGGAAAGCAATTCACAGCCTATCTTTTTGAGCTTGAGAAAATGGATAGCAGGACAAATAAAAAAAAAGACAAACTTCATTAAGAATTACAAAGGACAGGAAATTGTGGAGAGCCATGATTGCCAATGTCCTAAAAATAAATATTTTTTTGCTGCTCTTGGACTTTACATAGATTGAAGATAAGAGTACAGAGGAAAACAACTCATAACCTACCTAGTGACCTTGGGCAAACAAATGGCAGAGCCAGGTTTAAGAGAGAAATACCAGACAAAATTTAATAAAAGTTACAAAAGACAAGGAATTTTGGAGAGCCATGATTGTTAACATCCTTCCTAAAAGGACATGGCACTTAGAAGAAAAATAAAGAAACATTTGAAAATAATATCTATTTAACTGTTAAATTTAAATTAGATCAGGTTATAAACTTCATGTAATTGAAATTGTATAATTTGGCATTTCGCCATATCGGAACTTTAGAAATAGGTCAGTTTTCATGGGATTTTATTACCAGACGTATCAAGATTTTTTTTTTTTGAAAAGGTTGTTTCATTTTTCTAGTCATGCATTGTTAAAGGCTTGAAATCAAGACTGAAATTTTTCTTCAATGCAACATTGGATGAATGCCAGAATAATACAGCTTATTTTTTAAATGCCATATTTTCATCACAGGTGCTTACAGTTTATTTAAAGAATTTTTTGCCCTGTGTGAACAAAATAATAAACTTAAATTTTTTTTCTAATTTCTCCATTTCAATTTTCAGCCTTTTCTCTTGCTCCATTTTACCAAGAGCCTCAATGATTGAACTAATTCTTTTTGTTTTTGAAACGTTTTGAAGAATCTTTATAGAAATAAGGGAAGAACTAACCATCTTATATAAGATATTGGGAGGGTAGGTAAACAAACAAAGAAACTTATCTGAAGTAAATCTAAAATATGTAAGAGGAGAAACTGAACAAATCTAAAGGTTGTGTATATATCAGTACTGCTTTCCAGTAGCAAAACCTCTGGATACAATCTTTTTATAAAAGCTGGTATTTATGAGAAATGGATTCAGGGTTTGGCATACTGGTCATCTTCACAAATTGAAAGGAAAAGTTATGGTGTCTCTGGATGAATCTTTAAACAGATTCGATCTTTCCCAGCAAATTGCAAAACAAAAGTTTTTTTTTTTCTGAACAGCCACTCTTATTCCCTTTGTACTAATGCAAGTGTTCTCCAGGACTCTATCCTTGGTCCTGATTTCTCCTTAAATCTTCACCATTGACCTTCTGATGTCATCAGTTCTTAATGATATCAACCAGAAATTTGGAAATGGCATGCTGAACTGCTAGGCATTTGTGCCAGAAGCTCAAATATGAACATTTCAGAGTGTTTGTGTGTCAATCTGAGGACAGAGTAGAGGATTCAGAAAGAATTGGATTAGTTTAATAGTGATTATGAAGGTATGGCAGCTTAGAAAACTCACTCTCATTGTTCTGATAACAATAATATTTTAGCCTCAAGTTCAGTTGGTAACAGCCTGAAATTCAACATGGAGGCCTACGTCATACCTTGAGTAGGTATTGCTGCTCTGGGTTAGGAGAGTGGCTGCTGGAGGTCATGTCTAGTGACTGGACTCTGCACCATGCCACACAAGGAGAACTAGTAGATAATTTTTATAATAACATCACTTCTTACTTATTATATATTGGGCACAGTTGAGCAAGAGACCAACAAAACTTCTTATTTTTTTTTATTTTTTTTTTTTATAAGTGTTTCACCCTGAGCAAGGCATGTCACTGCCACTACTGCACAGGGGGCTACGTAGAGTGGAGAAAGGATGATTAAATATAGGAAATGTCAGAGGGTGGGTGATAGGTGGGTAAGGATACCGAGAATGAGGGTTGGGTAGATGAGAGTGTTCTGAGTAGTTGGGAGTTAGTGTGATAGGAGGTGTCTATTGACCCTACATTTAAACACCAGGAGATTGTAACTGTCGGGAAAGCAGACTTGTGGAAGGGAGTTCCACAGGCGGGAAGCGCGAGAAAAGAAGCTGTTGGAGTAGAATTTACGGTTACATCGTATTTGCTTAACTGTAAAAGGGTGGGACCTAGTTGCTAATCTAGTATCTTGTGTAAATTCGTGCTTAGGCGGCACCAGTGATCGAAGCTCATCGGAGCAGAAACCATGAAAGTACTTGTAGAAGAGGCACAGGGAAGCCACATCACGCCGGTGAGAGAGCGGCTGCAGCCGGTCTGCCAAGTCAGTATCAACCACGTTACAGATCCTCCTTTGTATTTTGTCAAGAAGCCCAAGGAGAGCAGCAGGGGCACCCGACCAGATATGGCAGCAATATTCAATACACAGGCGGATGGTAGATTTGTATATGTGCAGAATAGATTCAGGTGGGAAAAATTTCCGGGCCCTGCACAGGGAGCCCACTTTCATAGCAGCAGATTTGGCAATGGATTCAATATAGTCATTCCATTTGAGGTCCGCCGAGAGTGTAAGGCCAAGGAGGCATAGTATTTTACTCTCTGGGAGGCTAGCCTGTCCCATGCTAATGTGAGGTAGATGCGATTGTCTATGGTGGTTAGTTGATAACAGCTTTGTTTTAGAGGCATTGAAATTTACCAACCATTTCCTACCCCAGGCCGCTACGGATTGGAGGTCCCTTTCAAGTACGGCAGCGAGGTTCACTTTGTCGTCCAGACCTGGTTTCTGATCGATGCGAGAGTAGATTGTTGTGTCGTCGGCATACATGCCAACTTGGGATCTAATGGTGTTGGGGAGATCATTAATGTAGATCAGAAAGAGCGTGGGACCTAGGATGGAACCTTGAGGGATGCCCGCGTTCGTATGGTAGTTTTGGGAGGCATGCCCATTTAATACCACCTTCAATGTGCGGTTAGAGAGGAAAGACTGGATGAGGTCAAACAGATGTCCAGTTATCCCACAGCTCCGCAGTTTGCACAAGAGGCCAACATGCCAGACCCTGTCGAATGCTTTGGAGATATCCAAGGCAATGGTTCGGGCTTCACCATTCTTGTCGAGTGCCCGGTATATGTACTCGGTAATGGTCGTTAGCATATCAGCAGTAGACCTGGTGAAGCGAAACCCGTACCGTTTGTCAGAGAGAAGCCCGTTGGCCATAAGATGCTGAATCACCTCGGCGTTGATAATGGCTTCGAAAACTTTGCCAAAGATTGGAAGGAGACTAATAGGACGGTAATTGGCGGGGTCTGAGGGTTCGCCAGAATTCTTAAATATAGGAACTACGCAGGAGGACTTCCAACAGGCAGGAAAGCAGGAAGCAGATAGGCAGAGGTTATAGAGTTTAGAGAGGACAGAGGAGAGTTCAGGGGCACATTTCTTCAGTACTATGACTGGGATTCCCTCACCGCCGCTCGCTTTGTGTAGGTCAAGTTGTGCAATTATCTTGGCGACCAGCGAGGGTGTAATGTGGATGTTATTTAGTTGAGCCTTAGTTCTGGGTGGGAAGTCTGGTGTAGGTATTCCTAGCGAGTCCAGTGTCGAATTGGTTGAGAATCTATGGGCAAAGCATTCAGCCTTGTCGGCTGGGGAGGTGAGAACTTCATTGATTAGTGGGGGTATTGAAGTCTTGTTCCTGCTGAGCACGCTTTTGCAGAGACGCCAGTAATCTTTGGAGCCAAACTTAGAGGATGCTATGCGTTGCCTAATTCTGGTAGCAAACGCCCCCTTGGCTTCGTTCAGTACTTTTTTACACTTGTTCCGTGCTGAGGTGAAAAGGCGCCTGTTTTGGTTCGACGAGCAGCTTCGATAGAGCCGGAAGAAATGGTTCCGGTGGGCAATGGCGGCCGAGCAAGCGGGTGAGAACCAGAGGGACAAATTTGGTTTTAGTTGGAATTTCCTGGCCAGAATAAAAGCATCGATGCCAGCCTTAACCCAAGAGGAGACTTCGGAAGCACAGTCTTCGACAGGAAGATCGAAGACGTTGTTCCAGGGGACGTCGCAGAGGAAGTCCCTGAATGAGTCCCAGTCGGCTCTTTTGTAGCAGTATGATATTCTGCTGGTCTGGTTTTCTTGGGTAGAGTTAGTGCAGATTGATATGTTTACGGAGACTACAGCGTGGTCAGAGTTTCTGAGGGGTCAGAGTTGCCGGGTAGTGTAGTGCAGGAGTCTGGGATGGAGGTAAAGCAAAGGTCGAGTAAAGAGTCCCTTCCGTTAGGGTTTTTAGAGAAACGCGTGGGGAAGTCCACCACTTGCGTTAGAGCTTGTGCTATTGAAAAGTGCATGGTGCGGATCCCAGCAAGGTTGGTGGCTGAGTTTTCAAGCCACTTGGTGTGGTGGGCGTTAAAATCACCAAACACAAATATATGGGCAGATGGGTGAGAAGGAATGGCCCTGTTGATATTAGTAAAGATGCAATCAAGTACCGTACAGTCAGAGGAGGAGGGGGAGCAGTAGAGGAAGAAGAGATAGCTAGCCGAGCTTAGAAGTGAGAGACGGAAGCACATGAAGGAATGATCAAGGGATTCAAGAGATGTGACCCTGGCTAGGGAGAGTTGTTTGCTGACATATACACCAAGCCCATGCATATGGACATTGGAGTCCTTCCTGAAGAGAGGAAGGTAGCCAGGAACGAACAGCTCTGAAGAGGGGATAGAAGGGTCAAGGTTAGTCTCACATATAGCTAAGATATCGAGTGAGTTAGTTAGAAGGAAAGATTCTACACTATTAAAGTTACTGCGAATACCTCGTATATTTGTGAAGGTAACGCAGATAGGTTTGGGCGATTTACAACTAGCTGGTTTAGGCTTGCTATTTTGTTTGTTTAATTTCATGCTGGTTATAGTTGTGGATAGAGAGAGGTCTAGAGTAGGGTCAGATGGTCGTTAATTGCAGCAGGTGAAGGATGGTGAATGGCGCCGCCTGCAGCATAATGTGGCCTCGGGGTTGTCCATCGGAAATTCATGCAGGGACGCCCGTCCATGCGTGAAATGGCACTACAGGAACCCCGATATTATTCAACTGTTGATCAGAGCAGCCTCTCAAGATGCTACGCAAGAGTTCGGGCTCCTAATTACCAGTCGGAAGCAGCAACCAGGAAACTGCCAACCCGGTACCCTCAGAATGAAGAGACATTGCCACCATACTCACCAACTGCAAAAAGCTTTCAGCCAAACCGACATAAAGACTGAAAAAGAGAGAGATCAACTGGGAACCCCTTCCTAAACAAGAAACAAGGCAATCACCTCTACTCCTGTCAAAAAGAAGTGGGTGGAATGTGAGACCGGGCGATAGAAGGTACTATCTACTCCAATTAAAAAAAAAAAGAAAGAATAAATGTGTGCCTGAAGTTAATTAAGTTACAACTTAGTATAAGTCAAACCTAACTTTGATAATTATAAACAATTTACACAAACATAGTCGCAGTGCATTACAAGAGCGATAAGTAGGGAACTTAGGTTAGTAACAAAACAGGAACAAAAATTAGGCAGAAAAGATAAGAACCAAAATTATAACACCGAAGATGAACTGAAGGCAAGGATTATGGTAGCATTCATGAATTAAACGAGGAGAACATCCAGAAGAGTGTCAGAAGATTCTGAAGTTTTCTGCTGGGCCATGGTGTAAGCCACTAGCGAACTTATTAAATAAATATACTCTTTAGTATTTCAAGATATTTTTATGTAACTTTAGTAAATATATCTGTTAAAATGAAATCAGTGATTCAACTTATAAAGTGAAACAGTTCTGAGAGAAATAAAATCCTTGCCAGAATTTGTCATTAGCAGCCACAGTCTCAATAATGTAAAATACACAGAAGACATAGTGCTGATAGCAGACACGGAAAGGAAAATGCAGAACCCCTTACAGAAGGTAGCAAGAGAAAGCGAGAAGAAAGAACTAAGCATAAACTTCAAGAAAATTGAATGTCATCAGCAAAAAGAAGACCCCAAAATGCCAACTACAAGTCAGAGAAACTAAAATAAAACAAGTAATGAGATTTAAATACCTGGGAAGTGTTCTGACAGAGGATATTGGTCTGCCTCTTTTGCTAACAATCATTCATCCTGTCTTCTTAAGACTGATGTTTAGTCTTTTATTCTCACATTCCTTTCACTATCTTCTGGAGTCTCCTTTCTATATATGTTATCAACATTGTGTCATCTGTATACCTTATGTTGTTAAGATTGTGGTCATCAATAATGAGTTCTGGTAATTCTAATTCTCTTAGAATCACCACACTGTATAGGTTAAATAAATCCAATGAGATGATTTCACAAATAGTTGGATCTAAACAGATCTAGAATATTCTAAGATTTTGCAAGTCAAAGTTAACATTTTTTAGGTGATTATACAGTGAACCAGTTTACGGCTAACCATGATCAGAGTAGTAATCTTCTTCTAATATGTACGGTATCCATTAAGAACATGGACAGTTATAGTGCTCCATAAATTCCTGTCCCTTGTAGCCCTTAATAAAGTTTGTCTTTATCCCTGTTCTGCCTACTATTTACGCAAGTCTGTTAAGTAGTTTCAAAAATTTCCTATGAGTGTCAAATTTTCCAAGCCTCTTTCCTCATTATGTTTCCAAGAAATGTTGATTATCTGATATTAACTTATAAGTGTTCTTTTTATTTCTATTTTCTCTAAAGAATTTTTGTTGCCTAAGCATTTAGTTCATGCAGTTTATTGCGTGAACTGAATGCTTAAGCAATAAAAATTCTGCAGGAAAACCGAATGCATGGTCATCAGCAAAACGGGTAGCCCAAAATGCCAATTATAGGTGAGGGAAATCAAGCAGGTACAGAAATTTAAATACCTAGGAAGTATTCTAACAGAAGACGGAAAGTGCAACACTGAGATTCGAAAGCGAATTGGCATGGCGAAAGAAGCATTCCAGAAATTGAGTAAAGTATTAAGAAACAGGACAATTTCACTAGAAATAAAAAGGATAGTACTGGATTGCTATGTGATGTCAGTTCTTCAATATGGCAGTGAATGTTGGGCAATATCTTCAAAGATGAAGTAAAAATTTGAAGCAGGTGAAACATGGTTCCACAGTAGGATGCTGCGGATATCATGGACCAAGCATGTGAGCAATGACAAGGTTTTGGAAAGGATGGAGACGAAAAGGAAATTAATACTGAGCATCAGGAAGAGACAACTAAAGTTCCTGGGACATGCAGTGAGGAAGGAGGGCTTGGAGAAACTGATACTAACATGCCAGATAGAGGGAAAAAGAAACAGAGGAAAGCAGCGGATAACATATTTGAAGGACTTGATCAGGTGGATGACTGAACAAGGGTTGCATGATGCAACAGTAGAAAGTGTGCTAAGAGCCACCAGGGACAGGGAGATGTGGAAAGCCATGATCGCCTATGTCCTGAAAGAACATGGCACATAAAAGAAAAAAAAGATTCAGTTCATGGTATCCTAAGCATCCTTCCATTGAACCATATTTCTGTGACCTCTCAGAGAAATGCACAATAGGTGGATAAATAGACAAGAATAGATGAAATTCAATAGATTTATTGAACAGACTGCTTGAGAGATTGATTTAGTAAAGACAAGTGGAATGGAGAAATGGAAAGAATAGATTGACAGATAGGTAGAATGATGAAACAACTTTCAAAATAGATAGATTTATAGATAGATAAACATGAAGAAAAGCTAAATTAGATTATCGACACACAGACAGGCAAATAGCATATTCTTATCTGAATTCTCAAATATTTCTAAAAAAAAAAAATGATAATAAATAAAGGGAATAATAATAAGAATAATAAAAATAATAATAATAATAATAATAATAATATTCAAAACTGTTAAGTTATTCTGGTAA
Source organism: Ascarosepion bandense (assembly GCA_037127315.1). Lineage (NCBI taxonomy): Eukaryota > Metazoa > Mollusca > Cephalopoda > Sepiida > Sepiidae > Ascarosepion > Ascarosepion bandense. The sequence continues at coordinate 5,858,527 of JBBBDQ010001373.1, forward strand.
AAACACAATGACATTTCTGTAGAATAAAATACAGAAATTTTGGTCTGTAAATTATCTCTCCTAAAGGTTATGCATTGATAATAGATAATCATGTAAAGAGATCTTAAATTGAAAGAGGCAAGAAAATGGCTGTGAAACAAAACAGGCGAAGCATTTAAAATTCCAGGCTTCAAAATTCAAGCAGTTTTTTTTTTTCTGTTTTCATGCAACTGATTTTAAAAGAACAAAATGAACTGATAAAAGGATCTTTTTATATATACATTCATACCTACCTATATACAAGCATATATATACACGCACACACACACACACACACACACACACACACACACACATATATATATATATATAAATATATATATAAAAGTTTGTGTGTGGGTGTGTGTATGCAGTTGTGGGAGTAAATATATAATAACGCATTCAAAATTTGTATAAAAACACACACACATACAAACACACATACATACACACAATATAATATATAGAGAGAAAGAGAGAGAAAGAGAGAGAAAAAGAGAGAGACACACACTGATATGGGATGACAATGATATGGTAGGACAATGAGACAAAGTAGAAAAGCTTTAAATGACATGTTTTGATGAGAATATCTGCTGATTTTATGTTCTGCACATTAGGCATTTTTGGTGAAACACGTCGTTTATAGTTTTTCCACTCTGTCTCTTTATCTTCACTTTTGTTTCAGATATAAATTATTATTCCTACAAACACACACCATGATGTGTAAATACACACGTTAAATTAGATACTTTCTCATCGTCACTATGTGGCTTCTCTCTGTCTCTTCTATATATATTTTTATGGGTTCTGCTCTGATGAACTTAGGTTACTGGTGTCCCCTCCACAAGAATTTACTCGGGTAACCAGACTGGTAACAGAGTCTCACCCTTTTACAGTCAGATCAACCAAATGCAGGCAACAATTCTATTCCAGCAGCTTCTTTTCTCATGTTTCCTGCCTGTGGAACTCCCTTCCATTTACTTGCTTTTCTGATGGCTATAACCTCCAGGAATGTAAATGCAAAGTCAATTCCCATCTCTTAATCCACTTAGCTGTGCCCTTTCTATGTTGTTATTGGTTGGTTGTTTTGTTTTTATGGCATATCAACCTTGGCGGGTCATTTATTGCCAACTAAATTTTATTCATTTATTGCTGGTAATACCTTTTTTTTCTTTCAACAATTTTATTGTTGTTTTTATATAAGTTTTGTGTCTAGTAATACTTTTTCTTTTTCAAGTATCAAGATTCATTGGGATTTGTTTTTTTAAAGGTAGGGTCCCCAAGTCCTACCCTTGTTATTGAACCCATAACTGGAGGGAAAGGACAGATTAATACCTTTCCCAAGGATACCAGTGCTTAAGTGAATGCAGGCTATTCAACTGGAATTCGAACTCGGCTTACCGATTTCTTTTTCCAAGCTGATATCCACTGCATCACAATGTACATCCATCACTAAACACTTACAGCACCTAGTATTCCCAAGTGGCCACCCATCTAAGTACTGACCAGGCTCAACGTTGCTTAACTTCGATGATCGAGTGAGAACCGGTGTGTTCAACGTGATAGGTCATAAGCATGCACATCCATCACTAAACGCTTACAGCACCTGGTATACCCAAGCGGTCACCCATCTAAGTACTGACCAGGCTCAACGTTGCTTAACTACGATTATCAAGTGAGAACCGGTGTATTCAACGTGATAGGCCATAAGCCTTCTTTCTATGTCACCCCATGTATCGTGTTCTTTTGCTTTCTCTCTGCCTTCGCAACTGCCTTCACACCTGTGTTCATATTCTTATCTTGCCCTTTTCTTTCACCCCTATAGCTGTTTCATCTTTGTCTTCACTCTCCTCCTGCCTAATACTTTAACTCTCTTAAGTAACCCACTGCACATCAGTGGCATTAACGCCTTGCTTGAGGTGAAATGATTAAAAAAAATATTAGTGAGTCTTTCTATATAAATTGTATTCATGCAATTCTACATATATATATAAATTTAAATATTATATGGAAATTATACATGCATAAAATTTGAGTGTACATAACACACACACACACACACACACACACACACACACACACAAACACACACGCACACACACATATATATATATATATATTTTTTTTTTTAATCATATCACCCCAAGCAAGGCGGTAACGCCACTGATGTGCAGGGGGCTACATAAGAGTGAAAAGATTAGAAGAGAGAAAGCCGGAAACCACATCCTAAACAGTGAACAAGGGATAAGCCTCTACACCTGTTCATTAGATGTGGGTGGAATGTGAACCGGGCGATAGTTTAGTCTATCTACTCCAATTATATATACTAGACAAACTACCTTGCTCTAGTTCACACATTCTTTCATAAGAATATATATATAATTTTGGAGACTACTCTGATTCTAAAAATGTATCATATGCATAGATAGCCTTCCAAATTCCAATTTAGGGCTTTTGGAACCCTGAGGACCCCCTTCGATCAAAACGAATTTTGACACCTCCAGAAAGGTATCATATGCATATGTAACCCTCTAAGTTCTAATTGGGGAGTTTGTGCCCTGCCTCACCTGCAGCTCTTTTTTGATTGAAATAAAATATACCTGTCCAAGTATTCTGGGTAATGTAGTTCCAGAATATATATTGTTTTGGGGGTCTATCTCCAAAACCATAGTTGAAGTTTGTGAACAAATAAGCAAACCAACAAATAAACAAATAGAAGCTACAACTTTATATATATATATATATAAAGCTTTATATACATATATTGCTTTTATTTTCAGACTTTCTCTAGGTTCTTCTTACTACCAAAAAGTTAAAATTTAGCTTAATCTTTTTGGTGGTTTTATTGACAAAAATAGAATATAATGCTGTTGTATAATAATCTTAATAGTTAGGTCCTTATTTTTTCTCAAAATAAAAGCAAATACACTGCAGTGACTGAAATTTTATCTTTTACTTTAAAAAATAAAAAATATCTCATTTTAAGATGTTTTTTAAGAAATGATTGATTGCCACAAGCCTTTTATCTGTACTGTACATGTTTAAGTTCATCAATAAGTCTAATTCCAAAAAAAGCATTTATTTTATGCAACAATATTTTTCAACATAATCTCCTTCCCCATTAATACACTAATTCAGTGGTGATATCAATCATATAGCATGAACAGTATCCAAGGAAAATTTTAGATAAAATTTCATCTTATAGCTCACTGATTTCTCAGCCACAAATGTACATATTCTCAACAGTTGATTGATTGATTTGTTTTCTATGGTTTAACAACTTTTTTTCAGGTTATTTAAAGAGAGAAACTTTTTTTAATTATAAGTTTTGATACAAGTCCTACTAATTAAACCTTAGCTAGAAGGAGAAGAGGTGGATTCATGCCTTTCCTAATAGCATTATGCATGCATATGTAAATATGATAAAACCAAATGAAATTAGAACTCAGCTCTTTGACTTCCAATTCCAAGCCATTTTCCATTATACAACATGCGCATTCAGACTTACAGCATCTGATATTCTTCTGACCAGGCTTAAATTCAGAGTTCATGCAAGAAGCAGTATTTCAGTTTAATATGGACATAAGCCTCTCAAAAGATAAAAACCTAACAGAAGTGTAAATTTATAAGACCATTTAGAAAATTTCTATTTTAAAATGTTTCACTAATGAAGTGATATCATCAGAAAAAGGATTATTTTTCAGATGCTGCTGATAATTCATTAGCAAAATCTCTCAAAATAGAAAATTTATACATTTTTTTATGTATTTACAAAATAGACAGTAAATTTATAACTAATTGTATAGATACTAATATTTATATCTGTTATACATGTTTTGATATATAGGAGGCGGACAATGATGGACATACCAGATTCCATAATAGCATAATATGAAAAATTTGATTAAACTTTCAAAAGCTTGTTTATTTTTATGTTTGTTGATTTAATATTTGTAGTACTTTCTTTTATTTATTTATTTTATATTTTATTTTTTTTTGCTAAAATTTTTGTTTTTTACAGATATTATTTAAATAAGTTTATTAGAATCAACAGTCAGAAAAATTTAAGAAATTTTAAGCAATCATCTTCATCCTGTGGATCAGGAACTGTTTCCAGAGGAAAATGGCATCTTTCAGGATGATAATGCACCTATTCATACTGCTGAAGTTTAGCTGAATGGCACTAGGAACATTCGAGTGAAGTGGAACATCTGGACACCACAGTTCAAAGATCTTAACATCATTGAACATCTACTGTGCATTTTAGAAAAACAAGTAAGGAGATGATATCCTTCATTATCATTGAAAGAATTGGAGACTGTTTTAGCTGAAGAATGGATAAAATTTTTTCTGAAAACAATTCAAACTTTGTATGAGCCAATCCCATGCAGAATTTAAGCCCTAATAATTGCCTAATGAGGTCTTACCCCATACTGAAATTAATTTGCTTGGCATTATTTTGTCCACCCCCTGTATAATCAGAATTAAAAATCTGATTTTCTTTCATTGATTGTCTACAACTGAACAAGGACTTTCCCAAATGCTCCTACGATGACTGCTATTGTGCTATTCTTTGTGATACCATACCAGAAAACCATTATAACATCATTATCTTCTATTTGGTATTTTGTTACTAAATTTTTTGTACATTTGACACATGATTAAGCAAGGTTTTGCTCAATCTCTTATCATTTCTTTTTATTGTATGTACAGCCTATTGCCATTTTTGAAATTTTTTTAGCAAGTTCACCCCAAGCAAATCAATAAAGCCACTAAAACACAAAGGGTTACTGGATATAGAAGAATTAAAAAACAGTAACATTACTAAGGAGTATAAACAAAAATAGAGCAATCAAGAAGATAGCAGACAGTGATTGACATGACATGTTTCACTTCAATGTTTGAAGATTAAATTATTTGCATTATTTGGACTATTGTCCTCCTTTTTGTTGTCATTTGATGTTTTGACCATTGTACACTCCGGCCTCCTTCAGGTGCTAGAAATTTTGAACAGATCTCTTTATTACAATCACTGGGGTATATCATTCTCATTCCTTATGCAAAGTTGCTTCTGATAGTCATGAGTTATTGCCGTTTAACCCGACTCTTTAAGTTATTTGTTAACTACAGTTGTAGCCTGATATTGTATTCACAACTTTTTGGGTCAAATCACTGGAAAAAACAACATCTATATCACCTGAGCTGTGTGTCCTTGAGGAATGGGAATGATATACTCCAGTGAACCTAAAAAAGTGTTCAGTTCCAAATTGTTCGCACCTGAAGAAGGCTAAAGCGTTCAGTGGCCGAAACATCATAAAAATGGAAATGAAGATGAGGACAATAGTCCAAATAATGTAAATAATGTAAATACTACCACATCTCAGAAATATAGACAATTATATAAGATTAAAGTTGTAAAGTCTAGAACTGAAAAATAGTTCCACACACAAGAACAAGAAATGAAACTGTTAGCATAGAACTTATGGTTACATCTACTTAACTGTAAATTGATACGAACTTGTCAGTCTGTTCAGTCAGATAAGTGTCATATGTGATACACATTTGAGTGATCATGTTATTTAACCCATAGCTGTAGAGAACAGACAGATTAATTCTTTTCCCAAGAGTATTTGTGCATAAGTGAATGTGACCAATACAACTGGAATTCAAACTCAGCTCAATGATTCCTTGTTCTGAGACAATATTCTATGTGATACACATTTGGGTGATCATGTTTTGAAAGAGACATAACTGACTGAACAGAAGATTTTCTACTTAGTAGTTTGCCATTTCTTTCTGCAGTAGACTGGTTGCCAACCAAGGCTATAAAATCCAACCTGTCTTGTTATTTAACCCATAGCTGGAGAGAACAAACAGATAAATACTTTTCCCAAGAGTATTTGTGCATAAGCGAATCTGACAAATTCAACTATAATTCGAACTTGTCTCTCGATTTCTCCTTCCAAGACGATATTCACTGCACCACAAGGCACATCATTACTGCACATATTACTGCATTTAAATTCACAGTTGAGGTACCATATCAAAAGCATATCTGAACAATTATGATGAAAGTATTTATAGAAAAAGTATAGGGAGTTAACTTTATGGGAATAGGAAAGTGACTGAAGCTGAGATGCTGGATCAGGATCAGTAATATTGCTGATTCATCTTTACATTTTCTCAAGGATCTCTTGATATATAGCTTTGAACCATATGTGGCAGCAATCTTTTAAGCATGGATGAATGGTAAACTTATAGAAATGCAAGATAGATTCTGGAGAGAAAATGTGTCAAGCACGATACAATGAAGCAACTTTTCAGTAACCGAGGACAAGATTTAATATAGTTTTTCTACTTCATGTCAGCCAAGAATGATAAACCAAGAAGGTACAAGTCACTCCCATGCTGATGGAAGACAGAAAGGGATCTTTCAAGTGATTAATGCAGAGCAGTTTAGTTTTGGTGGCATTAAAATTAACACAGTTAACAACAAACTGAAGGTTGTTTATGACACTAGATGTCAATTTGACCTTATTGAACAGATCAGATTATCAAGACAGGAGTAAATGGTTTGTAATCTGTATAGATATCAATTTGAGAGCTGCTGTCATCAAGAAAGTTGCTAAAATTAGAGCGAATGACAGAGTTCTGCTTTAGTACCAAATGATCTAGAAGAGTAGCCATTCAGGATAATTTTCATTTCCTAATTTGATAAGAAAGACTGGTTCAACTTTTACAATTTGGCCAGATAGCATAACTTCTAAAGTTGAGAAGATGATCTGTGTGCCAAAGTATCCAAAGCAACAGCCTCAGCTTCACCATTGTAATGTAAAGCTTGATAGACTTTTTTCACAACTATCATCAGAACATCAGCAATTGACCTTGAGAAAGGAAAGCCATTTTGCTTGACTTAAAGAAGGTTCTATGATGTGAGATGCTTAACCAATTTAGAATTGATAGAAGGCAGATATTTGGAAGAATAGGACAGTACACCCATGGTCTTAAAAACTAAAACAGGCAAGAAAGCAAAAGACAGTGGCACATTTATTATACAGTTAAAAGAGAACAGGAGCCAGTGTGGGGGTACAATTCTTAAGGACTATTACAGGGCTACCACGAGATCCATATGCTTTGTGAGAATCCAGATTAGAAATGAAAGCAGAAACCATAAAAGGGTTATATGCATATCACTCAACAGAGGTTCAGTGGGAGGTTAAGAAATTATACACCAGATGAATTAAGAGTAGAGTTTAAAGGGAATTTACAGGTAAAACATTTAGATTTAACAGCAGATGTTAACACCTCAAGCTGGTTTAAGAGAGGTGGAATAGTAAACTTATTCTTATTTAGTACATTAATAGAAAGCAGTGATAATAATTTCTATAATATCTCTCACCTTCCTCTATTCCTTGATCCATGTTGACCAAAGTGTTACCCATAGAAATTATTTTTCCTATGACCTTTGTACTTTTCTAACTTATACTTGTTTAATCATTTTAATAACATCACTAATCTTAGCCTGTCCCCTGATTCCTGTTGACCTCGTTATATCCCTTAATGCTATCCCTAGAATAACTCTCTCCATTGACCTTTGTACTTTTATAACATATTCTTGTGAAATCATTTCTATAATATCTCTTATCTTGGTCAATTCCCTGATCCATATTGACCTCTTTCTATTGCTTACGGTTATCCTTAGAATGTTTCTCCCCATTGACCTTTGTACATTTCTAGCTTATTCTTGTTTAAGAATTTCTATAATATTTTGGCCTATTTCCTGATCCATATTGACCTCTTTCTATCCTTAGAATTACTATCTTTATTGACCTTTGTACATTTGTAACATATTCTTGTTAAACCATTTCTATAATATCTCTTATCTTGGCCTATTCCCTGACTCATATTGACCTCTTTCTATGGCTTAGAGTTATCCTTAGAATTTTTCTCCCCTTTGTACATTTCTAGCTTTTTCTTGTTTAAGAATTTCTATAATATTTTGGCCTATTTCCTGATCCATATTGACCTCTTTCTATCCTTAGAATTACTCTCTCCATTGACCTTTGTACATTTGTAACATATTCTTGTTAAACCATTTCTATAATATCTCTTATCTTGGCCTATTCCCTGACTCATATTGACCTCTTTCTATGGCTTAGAGTTATCCTTAGAATTTTTCTCCTCTTTGTACATTTCTAGCTTTTTCTTGTTTAAGAATTTCTATAATATTTTGGCCTATTTCCTGATCCATATTGACCTCTTTCTATCCTTAGAATTACTCTCTTCATTGACCTTTGTACTTGTACTTATTCTTGTTTAATCATTTCTATAATATCTCATATCTTAGCCTATTCCCTAATCCATATTGACCTCTTTCTATCCTTCAGAGTTATCTCTCAGATTACTCTCTCCATTGATTTTTGTACTTTTCTAACTTATTCTTCACTATTTACATTATTCAGACTATTGTCCTCATCTTTGTTGCCATGTGTACAATATTTTGGCCATTGTATGTTCTGGCCTTCTTCAGGTGCTAGAATTTTGAACCAAACTCTTTATTACAATCACTAGGGTATATCATTCTCATTCCTTGCATGAAGCCTCTTTTGGTAGTCATGCGATATATCCCTCTAACCAGATTCTCTAAGTTACTTGTTCACCACTAAAGCCTGATAATGAACACACAACTCTTTGGGTCAAGTCACTGGAACTAAACAGCATCTATATTCACAAGGCCATGTGTCCTTAAGGACAGAAGCAACTAAATTTCTAGGACTTATAAACCTAATGTTCAATAACCATTTTTACCAGAATTGATGTTGCAATTCTTGATGTTAATGGTTTTCTCTAGTAATTTTTACCAGAGCTCATATTGAAATTTTGACACTAACGAATTTCTCTGGCAATTAGTATTAATGGTTCCCAAATTGTATTCATCTCTATGCTTGGTTGGCTTAGGAGATTTTTGCAACCTAACATATACATTGATTCCTTAAGTTTATGTATTTCCTATGGTGTTCCCTATCTATTATTTCAACTTCATCCCATAGGGGGCATTGATCCCCTTTTTCCCTCAATATGTGGTCAGCTATGTCTGATTTTTCAATCTCCCCTCATGTTATGGCCTTGCAATGTTCCTATAGCCTTACCTTCAGGGGAGGCCTGTCTCTTCTTTATATTTTTTTCACAGCTACATGGTGTACACACAGTCTTTAGTCATGTCCTCCTCTGTTAGAGGTCTTACTCAAGAGAGGTACCTGAAAAGTGTAGAACCAATTCTGAAGATCGTCCTGATGTTATATGGACCACAGATCCTTTGTATTTTCTCAGATAACCCCTTCATATAGGGTAGACAGACTGAGGCTGTTTTCTGAGAGTTGTTATCCTCATGCACTCTCCCTTCCATGTTTGTTAGAGTTATTGTCATGTACCCTGGATAATTGTTACATTGTAGGGTACTGCTTATACTGACCATTTCCTGTTCGTATGTCTCTGAGTTAACTTATGACTTTTGCTCAGTGTTGCTCAATGTTGCAGGCACTAAGACTTGCCGTCAATTCAAAGAGAGCCTGTCTGATTGCAGAAAAAGCAGGACACGCTCTGGTCTGAGAATGTATCAAGTCCAACTGATGGATGAAACAAAAATTACATTCTGATATCTTCCAGAGGCTCAAAGCATTCCTCAGCAGGATCACTGATGAAGAAGACCAAAAAAGGATCTGGCACAAGTTGGACAAATCTTTCTGGCAAAAATCTGATGCAGTCAAGATCCACCAAGTACGGAAACTAAAAAGATTAAAAGATCTGAAGGTGACACATGAGATCCATCACCCACCTCTGAAGGCAGTTGTCAACATCAGCTGAGTGCCTCTGAAAAGTCAGAGCTGAACAAGGGTCTAAAATTTGCAACAACCATCAGATGGATACCATACTTAGACATCATATTGAGGAAATATCCTTGAACATCCCTCAGGCTACAGCAGATGAGCTAAGGTGGAAAGTGAGACAGACACTGAAGAAAGCCAAGCCACCCAAACCAAACATCATGAAAGAGGAGGGGCTGCCAATCAGGGCCCTACAGAGGAATGGGAACATCATCATACTACCAGCTGAAGTTGTCTAAGACAATGCAACTGTAGTGATAGACAAAATTGAATACACCAAGAAACTGGAAAACCTCATTAGAAGTGGTAGCTATAGCAAGATAAAGACCCCCACATTGAAAACAAATTGACAGCTGTCACAGACCCTAATCAAGAACAAGGATCCCATTCAGCCTAAGACATACAGGCAGTTGTTTCAACATTACAGCAAGCTACTTCACATGTCTGGTCTACCTAAAATTCATAAAGACGGTATTCCACTCAGGCCGATTGTTAGCAGCCTAGGCTCGGTGTGCCACCCTCTGAGTTGCTTCCTTGTAGATGTAATTAGCCCACTGATAGGAAAGTCACCATCATATGTTCGAAACTCCACCCATTTTGTGGAACTTATCAAAGATGCTCCCATTCAATGCAACCAGATGGTGAGCCTAAATGTAGTAAGTCTGTTCACCAAGGTACCCACAGTGAAGGCACTATCAGTAGTCAATAGCAGACTGGCCTCAAACTCATTCCTAGGAGAACGTACCAGTATTCCACTAGATAATCTGATGGAGATGCTGAATTTCTGCACATAAACAACACACTTCAGATTGGGATCAGACATATCTCAGCAGAATGAAGATTTAGCAATGGGCTCATCATTATCACCATCACTGGTTAACATATACATGGAATACTTTGAAGAGATAGCATTAGAATTAACAGCTCTAAAGCCAACTATGGCTGAAATATGTTGATGACACCTTCATACTCTGGTCACACCAGGAAAAGGTCTAGATGTTACTGGACCATTTGAACTCAATAAGATACAGTTCACTATAGAAAAAGAGAGTGACAACAAACTCGCATTCCTGGATGTGCTAATAACTTAAACAGAGGTGGGGTTCAAGACGTCCATATACCGCAAGCCAACATTCACCGGACAATACCTCAACTTCAACTCCCACCACCCATACAGTGTAAAAAAAAGAGATCGTCTACTGCTTGCAACAGTGAATAAAAGTCATAAGCGTCGACCCAGAGACATATGAACAGGAAATGGTCAGTATGAGGTGTACCCTACAACATAACAATTTCTATCCCTTAGACTTATCTCTAGAATTACTCTCTATTGATATTTATTTTTGTTTTATCATTTTTATAATATCTCTTATTCTGTTTTATTGTTTGACTAGCAGTATAGCCTGACGTTACTCGGGTGTAATGAAAGCTTTAAAACTAATCCATGATCCTGGAGCTCAGACTCTTTGGATGTTGGCACGAAAGACTAAAATGTAATAGTTGTTTCCAGTTAAAGCAAAACCGTAGACTGAAAGAAAAATGAATGGATGTAAGTCAAATTTTGATTTCCTG